>SNQJ01S0021326.1:215083-242032 GCA_010110895.2 Picea sitchensis
CTCCATATCTCTTAACTCTGACACTCCCCTTGGATTCATTCCATACAATATCTGAAATGGACTCTTTTTGGTACTTCTGTTCATTGAGTCATTATATGCAAACTCTTCTTGTGCTAAAATATGATCCCACTGGCTATGGTGTTCAGTGACCAAACTCCTCAGCAAATCTCCTAAACTTCGATTCACCACCTCAATCTGTCCATCTGTTTGAGGGTGATATGCAAAACTAAATGATAGTTCTATTCCCAACTTCTTCCACAATGTTCTCCAAAAATAACCAACAAAATTGGTATCCATGTCTAAAACAATACTCATGGGCAATCCATGGAGTCTCACAACTTGTTTGAAAAACAAGTTAGCAACGTGTGTTGCATCACTAGTCTTCTGGCATGGGATAAAGTGTGCCATCTTTGAAAATCTGTCTTCTACCACAAATATGGAATCACTTCCTCTTTGTGTCCTTGGAAATCCCAACACAAAATCCATGATTATTGCATCCCAAGGCCTCTCTGGAATAGGAAATGGTTGATACAACCCAGTATTCTTCTTCTTTCCCTTTGCATACTGGAAAATCTTACATCTGTTCACAAAAAAATTCACCTATGTTCTCATACCTGGCCAATAATATTAACCATTCAACTGTGCAAATGTTTTTTCATGGCCGAAATGTCCGGCTAGACCTCCACTATGCTTTTCCTTCAACAAATTCTCCCTCATCGAACATTTTTGTATGCACAACTGGCATCCTTTGAACAAAAACCCATCATGAATCAGATATTCGGCCCACTGACTTCTGTCTCCGAGCACATGATTTGCACATGCTTCATATGCTTCCTTAATGAAATCTAGATCATCGTGATACATTTTCTTAAGGTAATCAAACCCCAAGGTCTTCACTTGAAATTCCTACAGAATTAGACATCTCTTGCTCAATGCATCAACAACCTTGTTAGCATTACTAGAAATATGTTTGATGACAAAAGTGAAATTTTGCATAAACTCTATCCACTTAGCATGTCTCTGGTAAAACTTCTCTTGTCTGGTTATGAATTGTAAATCCTGATTATCGCTATACAAAACAAACTCCTTTGGAATGAGATAGTGCCTCCACTTCTTCAAGGCTTGAATTATGGCATAGAACTTTTTATCATATGTGGAGTATTTTCTCTTAGCATCGTTCAGTTTCTCACAAAAATATGAATTAATAGGCCTATTATCTTGGCTTCAGACCGCTCCAATTGTGACCCCACTCACATAAAATCTCACCTGAAATGTCTTCCCGAAATCCAGTAATACCAGAATCGGTCATTTTGTTATCTTCTCCTTCAATATATTGAATCTCTTCTCAGCCTCTTATGTCCATTTGAAAGACTTATGTCTCTTCTTCACTGTATCCATCATTTGTGCACCAATATCACTAAATTTTATGATGAACTTTCGGTAAAAACTTGTCAATCCATGGAAGCTTCTTACCTAGAATATGTTCCTTGGTGATGGCCATTCTCTGATTGCTTTCACCTTTTTGGGATCCATATTCAATTCATTCGAAGAGATCACAAAACCCAAATAAATGAGCTTTGTCTTCATGAAAGAGGATTTTTTTTTAATTAATCAACAACTTCTCTCGTTGTAACCTCTTCATCACTAATGTTAAGTGCCTTAGATTATCTCCTTCAGTTTTATTGAAGACCGGTATATCATCCAAATATATGATCACAAACTTGCCAATAAAATCTTTCAACACTTCATTCATCAACCTCATAAAAGTACTCGGGGCATTTTTTAAGCAAAACGTCATAACAAGTCATTCATACAATCCCTCATTTGTCTTGAAGGTTGTTTTCCACTCATCACCTTCTCTCATCCTTATCTGGTGATATCCACTTTTCAAATCTATTTTTGAAAAATAGTTCGCTCCACTCAAACAGTCCATTAAGTCATCCATCCTCGGCAATGGAAATTTGTACCTAATGGTGATATTATTTATGGCCCTTGAATTTGTACACATTCTCCATCCTCCATCCTTCTTCCGACTCAACACAGTTGGTACTTCACATGGACTCAATCTTTCCCTAACCAAACCTTTGTCTAACATATCCTAAACCTATCTTTTCACCTCCTCATTCTCTTGAGGTGTCAGTCTGTATGCTACTTTGTTCGGCAGGATTTCTCCTGGTATCAAGTCAATGTGATGGTTGATACTTCTGATAGGTGGAAATGAGCTTGGCAACTCATCCACGACTATGTCAGCAAAATTTTCCAACAACTCCTAAATTTCCTTAGGAAAATCCTCCACAGAATTACTTATAAGAATAACTTTCGGTTTCCTCACTACAACAAACTGCATCTCCTATTCCTTCTTAACTTCACTCAGGAGTTCCTTCCCACTCATGAGAAGTATACTCGTATTGGCTTCTTCCTTCACTTTCTTCTCTTCAATTAGAAGCAACATATGTGTCCTACCATTCTTCTCCAAGGTATAAGTATTTTTTCTCCCATCATGAATGACATTCCTGTCATATTGCCATGGTCTTCCCAACAAAACATGACATACATCCATGGGAATCACATCACATATAATTTCATCTCTATTTCCTCCTATTTTAAATTAAACCAGGCATTGTTTAGTGATTGTTACCTGATGACCTTTCTTCAACCATGAGACTTTGTATGGCGTCGGATGTATAGTTGTCTCCAGTTCTAACTTCTCCACCATCTATGTGGATACTTAATTATCATTGCTCCCATTGTCAATGATCACCTTGCATACTCTGTATTTAGTCTTGCAAGTTGTCCTGAACAAACTGTTCCTCTGCACCGGCTTTTCAATCTCTGGCTCTAGCTTTAATAGAACTTTCTTCATCATCAATGATCTCCCATCTTTTTCACATTTTGCCTCAACATCTCGCTTTTGCGCTTCCAAAATGTGAGCTTCACCTCCTTCTTTCTTTCTCTCGGGACATTCCCAAGACATGTGTCCAACCTTTCCATGGGCATAACACTTTATCTCGACTCCTCTACCTCTTCCTCTTCCTCTAGGAAAAGAGTTTCTACCACCACTCTTCCTTCCTTGGGAACTTCCTCCCCTCTCAGAGTGACTATGTGGTTTTTCCACCTCACCTTTGGGCTTATGTGTCTTGTCATGGGAAACTCCTTTGCCTTTGTTCAATCTTCTACCCTTGTTTTGTTGACTTTGCTTTCTGGACAACTTCTCCTCTGCTTTCAGTGCAATCTGGTATGCATCCTCTAATGTCCTTACTATCATCATGTTGATCTCGTCTTGGATTTCATATCTCAGACTGTTAATGTACATAGCAACTTTTTCCTCGTCTCTCTCTTTTTTTCCAACCCTGATGCTCAGTTTGTAGAACTCTTCTGTGTATTCCTTCACAGTCATCCCTTTCTGTCTCAGGTTCTGCAATCTCCTTAATAGATTTATCTAGTAGTCCTTGGGTATGAATTTGGCCTTATCTTGGCTACCATTTGATCCCAACTCTTAATCTTTTGTTTTCCTTTGCTTCTCTTGTCAGCGTGCAGTTCGTCCCACCACAGTGTTACATGTCCCTTCAACCTAGTGACAACATGTTTCACCTTTTTCTCCTCATCGACATCTTCATAGTCGAAATACTTGTCCATTGCTCATATTCAGTCAAGCAATTATTCGACATCTAAATTACCTTCATACATTGTGATGTCTATCTTCGCTCTAGCTCCCAACTTATTTGAACTTAACAAGCGCTCTTCCGTAGCATCCTTCGCTACAACTTCTTCGACTTCCACTTCTTCATTTTCTACATCACTGACATCTCCAACATCAAGTGTTCTTCTTTGTGTTGTTTCCATGGCATCCAACCTTTCTATGAGTTCTCTCATCTCCCTTTCCATAGCTCTATTTTCTACGGGCGGCTTTACACGTCTCCTAGACGGCATTGTGTTGATGTATCTGATACCACTCGATGATATCAACCTACTTCTTTTTCTCATTTTCTTATAGAAGTCAATTTTATGGCTGCTCTGATACCACTCTGACTGCACAACCGCCTCCTCCTCCCTGGGGATTCTACGAACCCCTGGTCTTGGATCTTCAAACTCTCTAAACCGAATTGGTTCTTTGAGCCTTCAACAGAACCTGAGCAATCAATATACTCACACAGGTCCCCTTGATGTCGCAGGCAAATTTAGACTACTTGCAACTTCACTTCCCGACGTTGAGCGACACCGAATTAGTGATTCCTAGTCTTGCACTAGAATCCTTCCACTTAATATGATCGTGGGCTATAAGCTCGAACCAATCCTTTGCCACTTCGAGCTCCAACGGTACATCAACCTCCTCTTTTGTTTCTTTTTGAAACAACTTCCTCCGAGTTCACGGATATCTACCATGCGTCTCCCTGGATCTGAAGGTCTAGTTGTAATTTTGGTTTCATGACTTCGCAAAAATTCACTCACTCCACACTTACTTCCTCTGGATCTCTGGCTCCCGGATTCTCCAATCCGTTGCCACGCATCTCCTTACATCCAACAGTTAATATTCACTTCGGGACTTCGCGACTTCGGCAATCCCACCTTTCTATACCTCGAAGTGTCCCGAACTCCGACCTCTGAAATACCTCATGACTAGCCCTTGTGCAACTCCTTCCAGATCTGGCAGTCTAGAACGGTTCCAATCTCTCCTGGACGGATCTCGCTTTACTGAATCAGAGAAATCTCAAAGGAATCCTTCTTTAGACGATTTCTCTCTGTTCTTCCTCTCGAGCTTGCTCTTCCTCACACTCCTGTCTCCTTAGAATACTCCTCTCGACACTTAGTCGAATTTCATCCTGTGCATGCCTTGCAATAGGTTCTCCTCTGAAATCTAGCCACTCTGTGGAYGATTCCAGCTACTCCTCCTGAGCCTCTGAGTCAAAAGACTCGGTCACGCACTCCTTGCGGACAAACTTTCTTCAGGCTATCTCTCCAGAACTTTCTGAGTCAATGTGGACTCTRTCATGCACACCTTGTGGACRTTATRCACTCCTTGCACATCTAAGTTCTTGTTATCTCTTCTGAGCTTATGAGTCGAAACAGACTCTGTCGACGCACTCCTTCYAGACACTGTGCACACTTGCACTTGCTCATAGAAGAGAAACAATTGAAACTTATCTAAATCCTCATAAGTTCATACATCCAGCCAWGTAAATGCATTCATAAACTCAAGAACAAGAAATAACAGAGAATTCTAAATAAACAAAAAGTCTACCATTCATTCATTAAGATAGATGCATCAACACCATACATTTGGGATAATGCTCCTTTGTTATATTCATTCAACTGGAATATACATATATTCATACATTGCTTCTCGATAGCTCTCAACTCTCACCTATAAGCAGCCTTTCAACAACCTAACAACAACCTCAACAGCAACCTATACAATAGATTCATTAGCCTTCTCTGGGCAACAATAAAAATATTTTATACAAGAGGGCTCTTCGAGCTCTTCCCTCCAACTACTCTAAATCTATCCTATTGAATTAAAAGCTATCAACTACTGGAATTTATTACAATAAATATTTGTGATAGGTAGATCAGATCGAATACATCGGATCTGTACTGCACTCTGCTTCATTAAAAGAAAATACATTCTTTGATGTCTTCATGAACTTATCCAGCTTTACAGCATTAAAGACATTCTTTAATTACAATCTCTTTTCAAAAGATTTTGTGTGATACGCTTCTTCAAAAAATTAAATTTCTTCAAAATGTGCGCTAGTGCGCCTAGTTGTCCTCCGCTTGTGCTTTGTTGGCGATGCTCCTGCATGATTATCATTCAAAAAAAATCAACACGACTTAGGATATGACAAAGGAAATAGCTTTCATATCCCAAATTACTCCAAACTAGTTCAGTTTGTGAGTGCAATATTTCTTGAAGAACTTAAGAATATTGTTAATAAGTGCCAACATTTTCATAGAGTTGGTCACTTGGAGTCACAATGTTTTGATCTCCATCATTTTCCTCATTGTGGGAAGACAAATTATCTATAAGAAAAGTGTCGAAAGAAGAAGAAAGTTAGCAAACAATTCATTATGGTTGGATCATCTCTTGGAAATGGAATCAACAAGTAAAGAAACTACATTGGTCTTATCGTCTAGTGAAGACAGAGCTAAAGCTAGAGCTACATGGAGAAATGAAAAAAGMAAAAAGATTTCAAACAATTATTCCATATTATTTGGGTGATGATCCAGATCCAATTCTATATGTTCTCGGAAATTGAATCAAAGAAGGTACTCTCCATGTCTCAAGGGGGGAGCACATTGATAAAAAAARATATTCTCTTAAACCTTCACTGGGGGAGTGAAGATGGTTAGTGGTAAACCAAAACCACCACATCAAATTCGTTAGCGGTAATCCAAAACCACCACATTGTTCAAGTGAAGATGGTTAGTGGTCAACCAACAAAACCACCACATGAAGAATCTGAAGCTTCAGCTTGGATCCATTCAACCATGAAGAACATAAAGAATCCAAAGTTCAAACTTGGATGTTCTCAATCAACTTCRACAAACTTCTCACATTGCACYTGACAGGGGGGAACATGTCAAATACCAATGATGATAGTCAATCTTCAATATTCGAAGTCCTATCATTCATAAAAATCAAAAGAATGGGAATGTTCAGACATGGCAGCTATTCACTTCTAGATTCAATTATTGGCGTTTTTTCAGGTGTATCTTCATCGAAGCTCAGTTCAACAGTTTCATATTGAAGATGATACCAATTATTGTTTTGTTACTAATACAATTATTCAAACTTGTGATTGAAGGGGGGGAGGGGGGGTGTTAGATTGTGAGTCCCTAGATAATCATGAAGTCCGAGACCACATTGATCTGAGTTGTAAACCTCATCTATTCATGAGTTGTTGTCATTATCCATTAATTATTTGTCAATGAGATCCAGATCTATTTCTGGTCAATCTATGCACTATAAATTCATATCATCGGATCAATACAATGTGCATCAGAATGGCTTAAATCATTTTCCGCCATTTCTTGTCTTGTTTTGTTTGTGCTCCATTCTTAACACCTAAGAGTAGTATGTTGGTATATGTGCCATGAACATGGCATAATGACTAAATGCAATTGATGATGGTTGTGTAATTAGAAAGAATTGAGAGCATGGACAAGGAGGTTGGTGTTCTTGTTGCATATGACAGCCAACCTTGTGAAGAAAGGATAAGGATGATAAAATATTGATCAAGGTTTGGTGAAAGGRTCAAGTAACATCATAGATGTCAATGGAAACCATGAATGTATGGATTTGGTATGTTGATATTGCATATGTGCTTAAGGTAATAGATAAAAATTCCTCCGGTCATAATTTTTCATCATAAATAAATATGTCTATGTTCTTGAATGCATTATGTGAATGATACCTAGGTAGGGTGTGGTAAAGRSAGGAAGCCTTGGATATATAAGATTGTTTAAAATATGAAATAAAATATCATGCCATGTCATGTGGGTTAAGAGTTAAGAACCASAGTGAACGAGTTTTTATACTCATGTTTTGGAATGRATGCCATATKWKATASYCATGTGTTAGTCCATAGTGTTGTAAGCTATGGAAATGCTGATGGTCGATCTATTTGTGGACGTAGTCGATGTCGAGGGGCAGTCAACCTACTCAATGTTATCTTGGTCGATGGATTTTTGGTGTAGTCGATGTCGAGGGAAAAGTTGACTAATCAAGTGTTATCCTGGTCGATGGGGTCGACTGTATTAATTGCAAGTCGAAATTCGTGGATGGCGTTGCAGAAACTTCTGAGATAAGAACGCTGCCTTCTGAGTGGCTTGAATTCACGATGTCATGTTCAACGCCTCTGACTCCACTACTGTCGACTTCACTTGTGATTTCAAACCCCAATGGAGTACTTGGTACACTTTTGTTACTTCTGACAGAATTTTCTCAATGGATCCTAGTGTAGCCGATATTCTTGTCGTCCAAGGTGAGAGTTGTGATAAGCACCAATACAAGAAGTTTGAGAGGCACTCGTCGAAGAAATCCGTCGATATGGGATTGAACCATGTTCTTGAAAATGTCGAGCAAGGAATCGTCGACTAAGATTAAGGCTGCCATCCACTAGAATATCATCTTTTATATGGATAAAAGTAAGGAGGAATACAAATAATTTTGCTTCGGTCGTCTATAGTTTGTTGGCGCAGAGACATGTTTGAAAGTTTGGCATTGATTCCTGTTTCCAGTCGATCAATAGCAGCTGTCGACACCAACACAAAGCTCGACTGGAGGATCTCTTGTTGCACCAAGCAGATCTCTGATGTATTTATATGGTTGTTTTTCTTGTGCATCTCTTCAACACGATGGTTGAAGAATCAGGAAATTTTTGTTGGGTTTCGACTTGTAATTCATTTCTTTCAAGGTTGGTCGCCTCGACTTCACATCAACTAAACGATGCATAAGCATTTTCGCTGGTCGAGCAGATATAAAGTCGAATGTTTCGATTTGTTCCTGACGTTGATGAGAAATAGCGGTTGGGATTTTGGTCGAGGTTGACACCATAGTGACGGTCTTCGTTGAGGTCACGGTCTTCACCGAGGTCGAGGGTTCCGATTGAAATTCCGATCGAAGTCGAGTCGAGTCTGTTAATCGAAAGAAAAAACATCATATGGTTGATTGTGTCAGTTTCAAGAAGTATTGAAAAACCTAAGTCAAAGCAGAAAGAAGGGGGTTAAACCTGCGTCTTCAAAGAAGGCAGGTGATCCCCTCCACCAATGTAATGTAAGTCAATCATTAGCTCACGAGATCGGTTCTTCACCGACGTAAGTCAATATTGCATAGACCAGAAAAGTGTAAAGAAGCATATCAAGTTTAATGATCACAGCAAAGCAAAGCATTGTTGATGAGCGTGTTGGCAGAGGATAAAGTCATTTAAGAAAGAGACATTTCTAGACAGACACACATACATAAGAGCTTAAAAGAAAAGATGATGGCACAAGAAACACTGAATTGATCGAGCCCCCTAGTATAAAAGTTGTAGAATAGTTCACAGAGAAATGGTAGGTTGGACAAAGTATGGTATTTCACCATAGGGTGTGTGTAGGGGCAAGATGAACCCGGGACGAGCCACTCACCACTATGAAGGCGCCAAAGAGTACTGTAATAATAGGATCAAGAGGATTTTTGTTGGGTGGGAGCAATGTGTTGTGAGACTCACTAACTTCATAGGCATCTATCGGATTGAAGACGAAGGCTAAAGAGTAAGAAATCATTGGTTATTTTCACACTTGCTCGCGACGAGCAAGGATTTGAGTGTGGGGGGATGTTGAGGAGGCCTCTTAGGCCCTTGTAATAGTCATCATACATTAGAAATTATATATTAAGTAAATATATGAAGATGTATGTTGTAAAGAATAAATATATAAGAGAACTTAATGAATGATTAGTTGGAGCAGGTGCTCCAACCATCCATACAATGTATAAATAACCCTAAATATGGAATACAAACTCGGATGGATATCCTTCCCCACATTTATCTCCTTTTTTCTTGGGATTATGTGTGTGTCTAGATGTGCATTCCAATGTAGTCTCTCTTGAATGCTTGCTCCAATTGTTTGGACTACAACAGATCTCCCTACTTGTGTGAATGTCCTAGATTGTAACATTCTTGCCAGTGCTAAAGACACCATTAGAGAGGAAGGTTTCCCGAGGGACTACTAAGCAGAGAAAATAAAGGTCATATAGTACACATGAGGGACTATTTATCAAAGAAATGGTACATTCATGTTGTTGTGTTGGGCTAAAGATGAAGGTGTCTAGATGGTTGGATGATGTGTCGAGGTGTTGGCTAGACCTTCCAACTCATCATGGTAGAATGCATGACATGAGACTATGGTATTATTGGATAAATGCAAGGATGCATTGAGTGGATGTGCACAAATGGATTATGTAAATAGTGTGCTTGTGTACACATATATGATGGCACATATGTTTGAATGCATGGTGTGAATGCATGGTGTGCCATATTTCATTGCAGATAATAGGTTAAAAACTAAAGTGATGGAATTATTGGTATTTCATAATTACGATATCATTTCATGAGTTTGTTGTGGATGTTGCAGTGAAAGAGTTATATGTACACATAGGTAGTTATTTTTTGTTTAACTACATGAAAACTTTGTTGGTATAACAGAGTTATAGAAAGAGATGTCTTGGATATGGCAGTGGAAGTAAGCCATAATGAAGACATGGGTTATTTCCTATGCAATTGAAAGTTAAGTATTATGTGGAACTCCTTATATATTTTAGAAATATGATTGTTGTAATAATTTTTTCAAAAATTGGTTGAAGATAAAGAGATGACTCGTGATATTTGTATTTTTATATTTATGGCATAGGAGGATGGTGAATCTACCTAGTAAGGATAAAATATTATTATTGTAAACTGGAAAGACGGAGAACAGAGCCATTATAATGACACTAGAACCCTATGATTTCCATAGAATTATTGATTGATTAAATGTTGTTGGTGGGATTCCTAGTAGTAAGACTCTATAAGTTAGCACTCTTATTTCACATGAAAGCCTTGGGAAGATGGATCACTTGAGGGACTATTTAGCAGAGAAGGGAATGCCTAAGCCTATAAGGGTGAGTGTGGTAAGGAAGAGGCAACTTAAATGAATCTACTATGAGATATTCATGTGGCTTGATTTCTAGGATCAAGGAGTGTATCAAAAAGGACAGTGAGTTCAATTGTTTCTCATGGTAGCCTTGTAAAGCAGAGAAAGATTCACACATATAAGTATTAAGCGAGAATTGTGTACTTATTTTTGTATTATGAGGATGCATGCTTACATTGTGAAGTTGAGAATTCGTGTGAATAGGATAATTGTTGCATAAAAATGGCTATAACATGTATTGTTTCCTTGATAGTTGTTATAGGTGTAGTTGAAGAGTGAAGACATGATTTTTTTTATTAGAAAAAGGAACAACAGGGAAGATGTTATTTCAAGGGGGGGGAGGAATATAATACCCCCTATGAGAATATTGTGTAAGTGTATGTTATTTGTATGTGGTAAGTTTCACATTTAGTTATTATTGGAATTAATATTTAATATAATAATAACATAAAATAAAAGGTGCACTTGGGGTTATATCTTCCTTGGAGCACCATTGGGGTAATGAACCATTGAGAGGGGAAGTAGGGGAGAATCATATTATATTATTTTATTTCATGTTTCCAAGTGTTCTTACCTCAATCCTTCATGTTCTTTGTCATATGTGGCTTAAATATTATTTTTCCAAGCATTGGGAAGGGCTCGTATTATTCATGCAAGTTGAGAGTGCAAGCGATATTTTGGGAAGGTAACCTTTGGGAAAAATAATTCATTTTTTCTCTCACAAGGGGAAGCCAGTGTGGGGTATGTTGGACTGTTGATTTCAGAGTATGCATTTTGCCATGAAATATATAATAATGCCATAGTCTTTCCCACATGAATGAATATAGAGGCCATGGTCGAGAGTATGTGTAATGGTTACAGCTAAGATTCCTTGGTTCCCAACATTCGATATTTCTTGGTCAGTATATATGGAGCATTGGAGGGAAGTGGGATAGCCTAAGGTATTGTTTAGTAGTGAAGGGGATCCCATTCCATGTGATGTGCAAGGATCAGGGGAAAGAGAGGTTGGTGAGTTGTATTTTTTTCATAAATATGGGTTGAAAGGTAAATTCACTCGTTGTAATAATTGGGAGTTGTGTTGAGTAAGGAAAACCAGAGCCATAGCCATTAAATTTTCCCTTGTTTTTTCATTCGCTGGCATGGATTTGGCACCTAATTGAGTTGGTGTCTATGGCTAGGAGGAAAAACAATCCAATGGAGTTATTTCCCCAAGTGTTGCTCATAATATACAAGTAATCTAATCTTTCTTGTTATATGTTGATGACTTATTTGTTGTTGTATATGAGAATTTATGTGTTGATTTCATGAACATAGAACATTGAAAATTAGCATTGGCTCAAGAGGGAATTCTAGGATATATATAAATATCCCCTATATATATAGGGGGTATTTATTTGGATATTTTAAGGTTGTTACAACCACCGTTTGTAAAGAAAGGGCATGATTATCCCTTTGTTATGTAATTTAATTTACAACCATGTGAATTTGTTGTAAATGGCCTTGTAGGTATCTCATAAGAGGAAAAAATCATGTAAGAAATGTAATTGTTTATATGGGAAACGATTGTGTATTCAAGTTGTTGCAGTATCCCATAAATTCTATTTTTTATAGCCCTTGTGTAATCAACAATGTTATTTACATGTTGAAATAGTTGAATGCTTTCATGGCTAATAAATGAATTTGGAGTAGGCAATTTTTTTATGTTCCACAATTGCAATTGCCCACAATTTCCATGAAATGATATTAGTTACAAGTTAATTAAGGGACTCGGTATGTTACAAAATGGTATCGGAGTAAAACTTTGGGTGGTTTAAAGAGTATCTCATAGCCTCAATGGTGCACATGGGCTATTGGGTATGTTACAGAAAGAGATCAAGTACATAAGAAGATCCAAGAGAGAGAGGAGAAGTGGTGCGCTTGTCTTGATCACATCTCTAACACAAGAGTTATCAAAACGAATGAACTATGACTATGAATGATCATCTCTAATGTCCATCTCACATGAACAAACCTAGGCATATCGCAAGAACAAGCTCTAACTAAGATGTATCCTCACCATGCATAACTTCTATTAGGGTTTCCTCGTGAACCGTAACAAATTACTCCAAGAAGATAAGTACAAAAGAAGAGTATGATGATGATTCAAAGGAATCTTTCCTTCCTCTATATATGTGAGAGGTAAGGGAGGTCGACAATTCATATATGGACCAATGCCCTTACAAGAAACCTATAGTAACAAATGTAAACTCACATGTGTGGAGTGCTACACTCCAAGAGTACACATGTCAAGATACAAGGTGATGCCATCCAGAATTAAGGATCCAAATACAATCGTCACAAGGTGTGTCCAATGCTCCTCCTACAAGCCTCCAAAGACTCCAACAATCCTCCTAATCCATGTACTCCACTAGGTATGCTCCCTTGTATGAACACTATCGCAACCCAAGCATCCTTGAGCCAACTCCAAGCCTCAATCCAATACTCTATACTATCTAGGGGCCAATGCCCTCCTTTGAGATGAAAAATGGTCCTCCTCCTAAGTAGGTCGCTATCCAATAAAGTAACCATATATATGTGGCTATAATGTAGAACATCACTAAAGTTGTTAGGATTTCTCTAATACCCTGGGGAAGAATACCAAGCAAGCACCATATTACTACACAATCTAGTGCCAAGTGTAAAGCCTTTACAAGGCACTAAGACTAGTAGAACATGAAATATTGTTTGAAATATTGTCGTCATTGATTTCAAAGAGAAGGGGAGCCCACAAGATGTCCGAGATAAATATTACAAGCCTACAAATGTCCAAGATAGATATTTCAAGATGGAGATTGTTGAAAGTATTATTTTTGGTCAATTTGGATACCCTATATTTGAAGGAATTTTTACCCTATATACCTAACTCAAATGAGAGCACAAGTTACATGGTTGGAAATCGTATTCTGAGACCTTTCCAATGATATATGGGAGTCCCTCTAACTCCCTAGGAATGAGGAGATATGAATTTGTTTGTCAAACAACCCAACTAGAAAATTGAGGTCGGCTCAACCAGTCTTTGGGGGACATAATTAATATAAATACAAGAAATAATTTCGCATTTTTAGAGAAACCAAGAAAGAGATAAAGTTTGAGGTGAACTCTAGGTGTTGGGGTGTCTTTCTAATGTGCAAGAGAAGTCTGGTGGATTCTCTTAAGGTCTTTCTTATTCTCAAGGTATGTTATAAGGTTGTGATGTCATTGTGTGCACTGCTATGAGGTTGTGATGTTGTTGTGAGTGGATGTTGCAGTGACTGGATGTTGAGGTCAGTGGATGTTGTTGTCAGTGGATGTTGTCGTCAGCGAATTTTTTCGTCAGTGAATGTTGTCGTCAATTAATTTTTTTGTCAATGATTACATTCTGGGAATGATGTTATGAGGCTTGCTAGGGTTTGGAAAATTTTCTATGGAATGAAGCATGCAAGTGAAGTTAGAAGTACTTTTTGTATGAATGTCTTTTAATGGTGTCTACACATATCTTATTGAGTTGGTTCTCAGTTGAGGATATTGGTGTCTCCAGTAGGTGGGTGCCTACATCTTGTTGATTTGGTGCTCAACTGAGGAGATTGGTGTCTCTTGTAGGTTGGTGCCTACATCTTGTTGAGTTGGTTCTTAGTTGAGGATATTGGTACCTCCAGTAGGTTGGTGCCTGCATCTTGTTGAGTTGGTGCTCAATTAAGGAGATTGGTGTCTCTGGTAAGTTGGTACCTACGATATTTGTAACAGTAGTTTGGTGCCTACATACATTTATAAAGATAAGTTTATGATTGGGTTTCCATGTTAAAATATGTGCATTGTGATATATGATTATTTTTTCTCATATAATGAATGATTGATGAATGTTTAAATAAATTAAAAGGTATTGTATACCAATTTACCCCCCCACTCAGTATAAGCATAAGTTAAACCTATAATAACAAATGTAAACTCACACATGTGGAGTGCTACACTCCAAGAGTACACATGTCAAGATCCAAGGTTATGTCATCCACAATCAAGGCTCCAAATGGAAAGGTGCTCCAGAAGGTGTATCCAATGTTCCTCCTATAATCCTCCAAAGACTCCAACAATCCTCTTAAGTCATGTACTCTACTAGGTTTTCTCCCCTATATGAACATTATCGCAACCCAAGCATCCTCGAGCCAACTCCAAGCCGCCATCCAAGCTACCTTATACTATCTAGGGCCTATTTCCCTCCTTTGAGATGAAAAATTATCCTCCTCCTAAGTAGGGCACTCTCCAAGCAAGTAACCATCTACATGTGGCCATCGTGTAGATCACCACTAAAGTTGTTAGGAGCTCTCCAATACCCTAGGAAAGAATACCAAGCCAACACCTTGTTACCACACAATCTAATGCCAAGTACAAAGCCTTCACAAGCCACTAATAGTAGTGGAACATGGAATATGTCACCATTTTCACCTAGGAAATAACTTCCCTCTCATTAGTGAAGGAATAGTAGCCAACACAAGGGAGGCTTCCCCAGTAGCCTCCAAAAATCCCTAGGCAAGACACAATCAAGTCTAGGGCCCCCTGGGGTGACTACTCACACTACCACCGAGATAATGATAGAAAAATTAATAGAGAGGTGGTGGAACAAGACAATTTCCATATTTGAAGTGTAGAGGAATCAAGCCTAAAAGAGAGGCTCTCCAAGTCAAGTATGAGTTTAATAAGGTCCTCAAACACTAGAAATGAAGAAAAATTCTAAGGGTATAGGAAAATATGTAAGGAATGTGTGAAATTAAGAAACGAAATAAATTATAATAGAAGTAAATAAACAATTAAGGCAATAAAATAAAAGATCTCCAATAGTATAGAGATTATTTTAGCAGTGAAATATAAAACATTTAGCAGTAGTACAATTATTACAGCAGTAAAACAGWCATTTTTTAGCAGTAAAATGTATTATTACAACAGTAAATAAACAATTAAAGCAGTATAAGYAATAKCCCTTTGATCATGAAATGGTATAGTAAATGAGAGCGCTAAATACTAAGTTAAATTAGGGTTTTACTTGCTAACAAAAATCAKAAAATTAAGCATTAAAAATCAGCCCTAAAACCCTAGATGTTTTGCCTTAAATGGTTGTCATAACATTTTGAAAAATTAAATTAGAGTTTCAGCAATGTAGTTTAGGTCAATGGTATGCCTAAACACCCTAGACGTCTTGGTTATTATGGATGGAAATATTTTTTTGCAACAAATAAACCCTAACCCTAACTCTAAAGTAGTAAAATTTAGTAGTAATGATTGACTATTATGGAGAAGAAGACTAGTGCCTACTATTTTGGGCATATGGGGTCAAAGGGATATTTTTCTTTGGGAGAATGAAGTGGATTATTTTAGGGTGAGGCTTAGAGGTTGTCCACTACTAACCCTAAGCAATCCTCCTAAATTATTAAGGGATGATACAAGGGAAGATTCATCCACTACCAAACCTTCAAGGAATTTTGATAAGAGGGTTTGTTCAAGAATGATCCAAGAGGATGAAGAACCACCACTAGAGAAACAACATCAATCTAAAAATGCATTCATAAAAATAACCATAATATGAAAAGATAAAACTTACTCAAAACATATTCCATCCATTAAAACCCTAATTTATAAGTCATCCAAATAGTAGTAGAATATCCACAAACATAGCTCCCAAAAAATTCACCCTAGTTAACAATCCATAGAATTCTTCATGAGAGAGAACAAGGAGAAGTAGACAAGAGTGGTAAATCTCCATAAGTAGCAATGATTTACAAAATGAGAAATCATTATATATTAATATGAGAGATCTAAGTGAAAATTTTCCATGAAAGGGTGCAAATTTTCATCTCAAGAGGTGCCTCATCATCCAAAGGGTGTGAAGTCTCATAAAAAGGTGCCAAGAAGCCCCAAAACATCACATAAAGGTGCCTCGTACCTCTAAGGGGTGTGATTTATCATCAAAAGGTACCATACCATTGTTCCATACCATCATCAAGAAGCCCCAAACATCACACGAAGGTGCCCCAAATTTCACATCAAGGTGCCCCATCATCAAAAGATGCAATGTCTCATCATCAAAGGGTGTTATCTTCCATGGAAAGGTGCCACATCATCTCTCCAAGTGAAAAATCCTAAAGCAAGAGTCCATCATCCTCCATAGAAGGCGCAACTTCCCATCATAAATGAACTCAAGGTCACACCCATGTATGCTAGGGTGTCTTGTGAATGGAGTCATGTGATCAAAAGCCCCAACATCCTCCTAGAAGTTCTCAATGATCTTCCTCAAGTTATGGGGATGGCCTCCATGAAAGTGAGGTAGTATCCCCTCAACATCCTCCAAAGGACCCAAGTGTCAACTAAGCATGCGGCTATGTTCAACCATCATCTGAGGAGGGGACCATATGGTCCAAGATGCATCATGAAGACATGAGGCAAGGTACACAATCCAAACACAACATGTAAAGTGAGTCACGTTAATACAAAATCCATTATATATATCTCACATAATATCCTCTTCAAACTTTACACTAGCTTACAAAATTATACAATTTTCAGTCTAGTTATAGGAGGGTCATTATTACCCCCTATTAGGTGTGTCAGTACCCAGAACAAAAGGTACGTCCCAGGGAACCCATCGAGGAGTATGTGCAATGGTAATGGTATGGATTGTATTACTTCATGGGGTAAATGAAAATAGCATTCAAGGCCATGTATAATAGTCATCCTCGTGAGCGCCTGTGTAGAGGGAGTGCTTAGGAAATGAGGTACCCTTTCCTCCACACTATGTTTTTCCAAACCCATGTTTTCCTTTTCCTTTATAGCTTCAACCTTTTATGACTTTTGACATTTGATTTGCTAAGTCATTTTGTAATATATGAATTCATTCCATGGGAATGGGGTGAATTCCTCTTAGCGAGGGGGTAGAGCTCATGCTTCTTTCTTTTCTTGGTTTTTAATACTTCATTTTTATCATTTTATTTTTTTATAAAGTTGCATCAACCTCAGGCTTTCAATCCCCTTCTTCTCATGGGATTGTGAAGAACAAACCCTTTTGGGATACATGTAACAACCATCCCAAAATAAAATACAACGGATAGGATATATATGGAATGTGTTATTAATGGTAAGGGATATGGACACATTACCCTCATTAAGGCCCCACAATAGTACAACTTTTCCCAAGAGTGACAACACTTGACTAGAAAATGACAATGACCACCAAGGTGAGACGAGGAAAAAAGCATAACTCCAAATCATAATGACTCATTATCCAAATCAACCCATGATCACCATTTCCATGCCTCAAGTATTAACGTCATCACTCAATATGAAGTGCCAGAATGATGTACATGAGTATGTAAATGTACCATGTCATATGAGTGAGATGAGTTAAGCATGTAATGGAAGGCATCTACAGGTAATTGTCTATGGAGAATCTGAAATAACATCATTAGATCTATTGTATGAAGTGTGGATCGTGGAGAAAAAATCTCCTCTAGTTACCCCTAGAAGTGAGGACGTAACACACCCAACCAAGGTCAAGAAACCACTCAGCAAGACATCTCCAATGTGAAAATCCATCACAGACCATCTCTCATGTGCAAATCCATTATGGACCATCCAGGTGCTAAACATACACCATGTACCCAAAATCTCATGAAGAACACCCAAACATGTTGTAAACACTTTGGAGTAACATGAAAGCTACCGTCAACTAGCAAGTTGAATGTTGGACTAAGTATGTGTTAGGGTCCTACCCTAACATCCCTACTTTAGGTTACTTGGGAGTTAGTCAATTAATGTATGGGGCCATCTTCTTTGAATAAGGCCCATTAGATAATATTGAATAGTTATTTGATGTAAAAGGGTCCACTTTATTGAACAAGGCCCACTAGGTAGTTGGTACTCCTTAATGAGGCGACCACAAGTAGTTATGGTTTTTCTAGTGAGAATCTATTTAAAGAGCTAGGAGGCTATGGAATGTTTTATCAAGTATCATTGTATTCAAAGCTCTGTTCAATGAAAGGTCACCCCACCTTAATAGGAAAGTCAAAAATTCTTTATTTCTTCTTATAATCACTAATGCTAGGGTATATTTGCATATTTCATCTTATTTGTCTTTTCTATCTAGTTTTCTACATTTATAATCTTTGTATACATGATTTATGTTTCAAGTATAAGGGTCAAGGAACACTTCAAATGGTATTATATACCTTTCCTAAACTAGTATGCGCACATATTTTATCAAAACAAAATTAGGCTAGAGATATGTTCCAACATATTTAAATAACATAAGGATATGTCATTTAGTGGGCAAATCCATGGTAGGTGAGGAATACATGCAGAAAATACAAGTCATGTCACTTGGTTGGACACCCTTGTAACCTCTGTTGGTACCCCTTCAAGTAGTACTTCATAAGACAACATATGTATATGGAATTTCCTTCCAATTACCCTCGGGTATACTGAAATCCCTCTAGGTGCACCTGAAACTAGACCTACATAACAGGTGGTCATCTTGTTGTTATAGAACACTTAGAATAGCACTTGAGGAGATCACTCTCGCATAGAAGGGAATCGAGTAGTATGGCTAAGGGTACAGTCTATCCTCCTCAGTTGGTGTCATGAAATATTCATTCGAGTACTATTGTTGGAAACCCTTTGGTATATCAAAGAGATATAACACTTGAAATTATCATGTCCTTAGGACCCTAAAACTCTAGCCTCTATAATATGCCATCAAAATTCTTAATTCTTTCAGTATATAAGGAATTTGGGAATTCTATCATCGCAATAATATTCAACTAGGAGTAATACCCCCACCAATGTATAAAAAAAAGGAGTCTAAGTCATGATGACACCATTGTGGGAGACTTGTCTCAAAATATTCCTTGTGTCATGTTGATCACATCGAGATGCCTCTTGAGTAACCCTTTTTGCATGGACCGACAAAACAATTGTTGGTGATGTCTCTCAAAAAAATATGCTCGAGCCTTTATTCATATTGAGATGAGTCAAGGACAAAAATTCAATGGGGTTTTAAGTGGTCCCATGGCCCATAGTTGCAACATGGAAAATAATGAGGACCTGTAAACTAAGTAGCAATATATTGCAACATCTATTTCTCATATTGAGGAAAATATTAATCAGCAAGGTATTAAACGTACCTTCAATATTACCCAAAAAATGACTTAACATATGACCAAATATATGGCCCAACAAACTATTACTCTTAAATAATGGTTAGGCTGACTAGTGGTATCCAAAAAGGACAAGGGGAAAAACAACACATGATTCAACCCATCGGGGGATCTTCAAAACATGGAGAGACACACCATAAAAAGTCTCTCTTTCCGGATAGTCATAGTCATCACCTTCCCTTTCAAGATCACAATTGTTGGAACCACTTTCCAAAAGTTGACACGAAAAATTTTGATGGTTCTAATCAAACAGGTTAAGTTACTCAAATGGAAAACCATTTTTCTCTCCATGAAAATGTTGATGACATAATGGAACCCAATGTGGGTGTCTTAAATTTGGAATCAAAACATTGGAAATGGTGGCAATGGTATTAGAAATCTTATGGAGGCTATATTTTCCTCGATCCAATTTGTGAAGATCCTTTATGCTCATTTTGAACATGACACTAATTGTTTTGGATGACTAACAAAATTGTGCCAAACATGCACAATGATTGACTTTATAGTAGCCTTTGTGCAATTAGCAATCCCTACAAAGAACATGTATAATTCGTTTTCTATAGAATGTTTCATCAGTGGTCTTGATCCAAAATGGAACCCAACCAAATTAATGGGTGAGACTCGATACTCGCAAGACAATTTGGAAATTTATGAAGGTTATCCAAACTATGTAAAAGATAACCAAATGTAAAGTCAAATATGACAAAAATAAAAACATGAGCAAAAAAACATGAATTGAGAATTTAATGAAATGAAAAAATAATAGAGGATAAGTTTGAGGAAAGGGAAGTGAAGAGCCATGGTTGTTGGCCTTCCCTTACCCCTTAGCTCTCCTTATTTCCTCCTTCACTCTCATTTTCAAAGGGTCTTTTTGGCCAAGAGAGAAAGAGGCGTAGAAAACCAAGAGAGCATTGTACTTGAGATTGTCGAGATGAATAGACTAGACCCCATTAGAAGTTGGTTTTCTCGTTTGGATTCCGAGGTAAACATTGTGTACATTGTGATTTAATTGTGGTGTATTATTTGTGTGTGCAATGTTGTTCTTATTTGGTTTAATCCATGGTTATGTGTGGTTAATGGTGAAAAATATGAATGCCCCCTTCAAAATTATGTTAGTTGGATTATGAAAATTAGTTTCCCTTGAATGCCAACAGCTCCAGAATCCTCTCCATCCATTTATTTCTAAGATTGGAGATCAGTGGACACGATTATTTGGTTGTTACAATATTGTAGGAGTTTCTAAATTGGTTTAATATGGTTGTTGGGATTTTCCTTGGGTGATTTTTTCTTTCCTCATAGGTGTTCTCTCTCTTTGAGTGATTTCTTATTATTGTGTGGAATTCTCCTTGCTTGAGTCGATTTAGCACTTGTCTGGAAAAAATTTCCATGCCTGAGACAAGTTCGCATTCCCTTGGGTGTATAAATTAAATGTTGGGTCAAATTTGCATTGCTTGGGCGACTCTATACATAGCTCGGAAATTTACTTCAATGTTAGTTGACTTTCTTAACTCCTAGTGACTTGAACCTTATTTGGACATATTAACTTATGGTTGGGTGACTTAATTGATTGTTGGTTGTGCTTAGACCTTCATCTTTTGCACTCTCAGGTAGTGTTTACTCAATTCATTTTCCAAAACCAATTACCATTCCCACAAGATGTATCATCTCATTGTTGGGTATTTCAATGCCTATATGTTCGATTCAATTCCTCCCTGGACCGACTCATACTTACCTAGGCATTTTATTTCCTTTATGGTCGACTTAGTATATTGTTTGGTCAATTTTACTACCATTGGGTCAAATCCTTAATCGTTGGGTTGTTTTTTTTCTTTTCATAGGTCGTACGCTACCGTACAGTTCGTACACAATTATGTTGGGTGCCCAAATATTCGACTGGACTATTTTCAATTACCTAGTCGACACACCTTACAAGCTTGGTTGATTCCTTACCTAGTCAACTCAGCTTCCTTGTCGACACATTACCTGGTTAATTCAACTTTTGACTGGTCGAATTACTCTCATTGTTGATCGGCTTGACGTGTGCCTAGTCGAATCTACTCATTAGTCGATTCCTTGTATTGATAGTCGATTCACACTAGACTAGTCGACTTTTCCATAGCTCGGGTCAACTCATTGCAATGCTAGTCAATTTAATCCATGGCTAGTATTTTGGTTGATCGTTTCCTCTCACGGGACATGGTGTATGAGAAGTAATTGGTCTGGAAACCAAACAATGTAAACACAACTCTCATTCCTTGTTCATTGGTCAACCATGAAGGAGAAATTGGCACTGAAAAATTCATCAAGAAGATAAGCGTTGAAGACCATAACTTCAACTTAGAAGGATGAGTAGCACACAAGACAACAGTTGGTTGTATTTTGTGCATGAAAGTTTTAGAACAAAGAATAACAAATATCCTTGTACAAAAAATAGGATCCTAGCAACCTCTGAAAGACAGAGATCTTGTACAAGGCAAAGGAACAAGCCTAGCAGCCTTTTTGGAGATAGAGGACCATGTACAATATTGAGAACGGAGCTAAGATAAAGACCAAGAATTAAATTCCGAAAAGGATCTGTGTTGGTGAAGAAAGTGCGCTATAAGTCCCTCATTTACGGATCAGGTCTCAAAGATTAAATTTGAGAACAATTCATATGCAATGACCACATTGTGAATCCAAAAGTTGTCACCAGAAGAGATGGTAGAACACCAATGCATCAGACTCTATTATAATTGTGATGAGAGGTATTTTAAAGGGGAAAAATGTAACGAACATTAATTATTTCAAATAGATGTCTCCCCCCAAGACCACTCAAAGGATATCCCCATTGAAGACACTACTAGCATGGAATGTGAAGAAGAAACTCCTCATCCTCAATAAGACCTAACCTTACAAGATCCATGTGAGGAATCCCAAATTTCTCTCCATGCTTATCAAGCTTTTCTACACCCCAAACTTTGAAGTTGATTGGTTACATCAAAAACAACAAGGTTATTGTTTTTATTAATAGTGGAAGCACCCATAATTTTACTCATTGAAGAGTGGCCAAATAAACCCATTATTATGTCCATGCCACTCCTAATTTGTAAATTATGACAACAATGGTAGTACAATGAAATGTGAAGGATGATGTAAAAATATGAAACTTAAAATATGAGAGTATCATCTCAAATATCGCATATTTTCTATTGAAATGGGTAGTTGTGATGTAGTTCTTGGTGAAGAATGATTACACATTTTGGCACATGTTACCATGGATTTTGTGGACTTATATATGATCTTCCCTAACAAAGGATAGAAAGACACCCTCAAATGACTTACAACTATTTCACCTAAAATTATTAGCTCTCATCATATGGAGATGTTATTGAAGAGTGGAAATTCAAGCATTATAGACTAATTCCATGCCATAAAAGTGGTGGATACCCCCCCACATGGAATTCACACTGATTTATATTTTTTCCTAACTAAAAATCAACAAGTATTTGACACACCCTACAACTTACCACATTCATCTGGTGAGCATGACCATGGAATTCCCTAGGTTACAAGTAATCAACCACCCAATGTATGCCCTTATCAACATCCTTTTGCATAAAAGAATGAAATATAAAATATCCTCCTGGAAATATTAGAGGTGAGAGTGATACATCCCAGCACTAGCTTTTATTCCTCACTTGTCATTACGATATAAAGAAGGCAATTGGTGCATGTGTCCTAATTTTCGAGCTCTCGATAAGTTGACCATTAAAGACAAATATCCAATTATCGTTATTGATGATCTCTTGGATGAGCTTCATGGAGCTAAGTTCTTCACTAAATTGGACCTTTGTTCAGGATACCACCAAATACTTATGAAGGAGGCAAACATTCCCAATACAACCTTCTACACACATGAAGGTCATTATGAGTTTTTAGTGATGCACTCTGGACTTTGCAATGCTTCATCCATGTTTTAGAGCCTCGTGAACAATATATTTCAACCCTTCCTACAAAAATTTTTGTTGGTCTTCTTTGATGATATATTAATCTACAGCATAACAATGGGAGGCCCATATTGAGCATGTTATAAAGCCTTGCAATTCTTGCAGGAGCACTAGTTGTTCCTTAAATGTTCCAAATGTGATTTTGGGGCTCCAAAAGTTCTTTCCAGCTAAGATGGGGTGCAAGTATATCCCAATAAATTTGTGACTTTACAATATTGGTCCTTCCACAAGACCTTAGAGATATTGCATGGGTTCTTCAGACTTACAGGATATTATAGGAAATTTGTGAACAATTACAAAAAAATGGTTGCTCCCTTAACATAATGCCTTTGTATAGAGTGAGGTTGTTGAGCATGCCTTCTGATTTGGATTATATTGAGAGCAAAATGAGATACAAACAAAACTATAGCAAAGAACACATAAGTAAAATGAAACCCAACTTTTATTAATGAATGATGTAGTAGAGTATTGTAGAATATAAATTGGCTAGATGGTGGTAGCTTATCTCTTAAGAGAAAGATATGTTGGCTACACTCATTCACAAAAAGATTTTACAAAAGGTAGAAAGGGTAACCTTGTTGACTACATCATGAAGGAATAATAATATGTCCTTTTACAAATGGGGGGGGATGGTATATATATTACATACAGATGCCCTTTCCCTCGAAAGTCATATCGTTTCACTTATTTTGATATTGCTATATGTTTTTATTTTCTTTATCTCATTTTACAATACCATGGGTTACAAAAACCATGGGCTCATACCACCAATGGGAAAAAATTAATTAATAACCATGCAAACATATTTTTACCATTTTATTATTGTTATTTATTTTATTTATTTTCTCCCTTCAAATACCATGGGTGTATACCATGGTTTATCAAAACCATGGGCTCGAAAATGTTGAGTTGGTGGAAGAGGTGGATGGCCACCGATTTCCATCTGGATCACCTTCTCAACCTTAAAACATTCTCTTTGATCTACTGTAGTCCTAGCAGTGTCATATTTCTCTAAGATATTTGTCTTGGAATGTGATGCCTTAAGCATGGGTCTAGGTGCGATCTTGATGCAAGAAGAGTGTCCCTTGGCATTCACTAGTAAGAAATTGTGTGATCAAAATTTAATAAAATCCACCTATGAGAAAGAGATGATGTCCATCCTTCATGTAATTGAGACTTGGGACCCATATCTCATTGGGAGGCATTTCCAAATCAAGACCGACAATCATAGTTTGAAGTATTTTCTAGGACAATATTATCATCAATAGAGCAACATAAGAGGGTCAATAAAGTTCTTTGGTATGATTATGAGATATATATAATAAAGGTAGAGAACATATGGTGTTTGATGCTTTATCAATGAAAAATGAGGAGGAAGGATCCACCTTACCTTATCCTTATTTGTTCTCGAATGGTTAGAGGAATCCAAGTAAGAATGGTTGGAAAATGACACTATGGTTCAACTCATCCAAAGGATTTAAGAAGATCCAACCTTCCTAAAGGTTATGCATGGAAGCAAGATACCTTGAAGTATAAAGGGTGCATTTTTATGGTAAAATATTCTCCCTTAAAACAATGCGTCTTAGAGGAGTTTCATTCATCACCTACAGTGGGTCACTCTACCTTTCATAAAACTTATGAATGAGTTAAGTACTCCTTCTTTCAGGAATGCATGAAAAGAGACATCAAGGATTCTGTAGCGACCTATGACAAGTGTCAAAGAGACATGGGTGAGATGGTGCGAACATCATGGGCATTACAACCATTACTAATCCCAACAAATGTTTGGACTTACATCTCTATGGATTTCATAATGGGTCTTCCAAAAGCTATTGACAAATCAGTCATAATGGTGGTAGTTGATCACCTTTCTAAATATGCTCATGTTTATGCTTTATCATACCCATTTACACCTTCCTTAGTTGTCTAATTCAACATGTGATCTAGATTTAGGAGCAGAACGAACTGATTAACAGATTGAATACAATAAACACATAAATATGAAGAACAACACAGATATCCAGTGAACAATATCTTCTATTAAATGAATGAAATAGGCTGAAACTATAAAACTACAGAACTAAAACACTTGCTCGAATGGTGGTAGATATATTTGAGAATAGATGTGGTTGCTATGCACATCCATCTGAGAAGAATCATTACAATGAGGCTCCAAAGGCCCTTTTAACATTACTCTTGAATGCCAAAACCCTAGACATCCAAAAACCTAACCCTAGGAGATGAAACACCAAAATTTATGTGGGCCCCTATGGGTAAGTTGGTACCTCAACTTCCCAAGGTCATAAATTTTTCATATGACCTTTGTTTTAGGCGCGTGATAGCCCATTGGAAAGGTATTTTCGAGAAATACGCATTACACCATCAAACTGTGACTTTGTCTACAGTTTGACTATGGAAAGCCAAAAAAAA
The DNA here is from genome assembly GCA_010110895.2 of Picea sitchensis. Classification (NCBI taxonomy): domain Eukaryota; kingdom Viridiplantae; phylum Streptophyta; class Pinopsida; order Pinales; family Pinaceae; genus Picea; species Picea sitchensis. Next base: position 241,386 of record SNQJ01S0021326.1, read on the forward strand.
CATTGTTTAGGGCCCCAAAACGGCCCTGGAAGTACAAAAAGATGTCCTGACATGAAAACATACAAAATAAGCCAATTGGATTAGGTGGAAGGCCACCAGTATCCACTTGGAATATATGTAGGGATTCAGACATCCCTAGAAGTGTAGAACCCACAATTACAAATAAGTACAGAAGAACGTGTTGAACTAAAAACTATCAAGAGGAGCCAGCTGGAATAGGTGGGTGGCCACCAATATCCACCTGGATCAAGATGGTTCATATTTTTAAGTTGCATGGCATGCCTACTTCCATTGTATCGAATTGGGATCCCACATTTACTAGTAAAATTTGGAAAGATTTGTTTAAAATTCTGGGTACTTAATTGAAAATGAGCAGTATGTATCATCCCAAACCAATGGTCAAACTTAAGTGGTCAATAAGTTCGTAAAAACTTATATGCTTCACTTTTAAAAAGAAGCATCAATGGGCACAGTGTCTAGCCCTTATAGAATGGTGTTACAATACCACTTATCATGGCAGTACTAAAATGACTCCATATGAAGCTATCTATGGACAAAAACCTTTGTCAATGGCTTCCTATTTACTAGGCACTTCCAAGGTTCATGCAATCGATAGCACACTTCACACTAGAGAAGCCATTATCTTG
>SNQJ01S0021326.1:248628-269582 GCA_010110895.2 Picea sitchensis
CCTACTCAAACCTAAAGAATTTTTTTATAAAAAATGAAATTGTAGGGAACCACAAGCTTTTGACAACAATTCAAGCAACCCATGTGTGGCTATATTGAAAATGTGATGTTCACCTTCTTCATGGAACTAGAAATGGAATTGACCTTTTGCCACATTGTCCCTTCAAAATGTTTCTCATCCACCAACTCATCTTGCTCTGTTTCTCTACAATTTTATGTGTCCACATCATAATGAGCATCACTAATTGAATATGGACATCGTTTCTAATACAGGTGTCCCAATCATGTTCTTGAGTGCTTAATGCCTTTTTCTAACAAGGGTATTCAAGATAAAAGATTTGGAAATAATCCTTGATATTTGGTGTAGAATATGTCAATGGGTAATATGTAAATTGTTGTAAACAATGGAACTACTAGTTATTGATGTCCAGAATTGACCAAAATTTAAACTATTAATTGTTGTAAACAAATTTTAGGGACAAGTAGAAGCTGGAAAAATTGTCATCTATAAAGCCAAGGCAATTAAACTTACCAGATAATTCCTACTGGAAATAAGGGAGATGGTATGCCAATATTCTAAAGGCATGCTAGGCATTTACACTCACACATGCACTAAGTATATCATTTTGGTGTACAAGTTGAAACCTGACTACCAAGTTCTCATAAAATGGTTAGCCATCAAAAAGAACTAAGTCCAATGGTGAATGTTAGGGGAAGAGACTACAAGAAGGAATCCCATGACTCAACACTAAGTAAAGCATATGAAAAGGTGAATAATATAGACCAAATGATGATGAAATATGAGGAAATGTGATTGTGGGGCATTAAAACAAATCAAACTACACAAAATTGATGAATTCCTATGATAAGCATATAGATTTTGGTGGTGTTGTAATCGAGTTCAAAGGAATGGTATCTTTAGGATGCAAGTTGGATGAAGAACGGTGACATATTTTTACAAGAGAGCAACTTTTACTATAGGAAACTAAGAAGAGCACTCTATGAGAAAGTTGAACAATAAGACCACAGTGACAGATTGCAAGAAGGAGAAGCAGTTAAAACATCTGAGATGGAATTAGAATGTGAATCAAAGTCAGACCTTGCAAATAGTAGTGAGAAGGTTTTTTTTTTTTTACAGAGTAGTGAGAGGGTTGTTGCTAGCAATCATTTAAATATTGAAATGGGATTGTTACATTGGTATACTATATATGATAGAGAAGAGACTCTAAACCTTCAATTCACTATTCTGTAAAAGCCAAAAATGATTTGAGATACACATGGCAGCGTGAGAATCATTGATCATAAGATAAAGAGAATCTATCACACAGTTATTCATATTAGTCAATGGAAACTCCAGGTACCATAACAACAAGAAGGATATAAACCCCGAGTTTCTTCACAATTTTGACATAAATATCAACAGTAGAATAGATAAAGGAAGTCCTTAAGCGAAGGAAAATGGGATGCAATTGCCCTGAAATTAATTTTGACCAGGTATGAAGCCTCCTCGGTGTTTGTGGTTCAAACCCTATGATAAGTGAGTCATTTTTCCATGTTTATTCACATAGGAAATCGGCACAACAACTTGGCTAACCATTGCAATAGAATTATGCAGATTCAATAGAATCAGAATTGTTCATACATATAATTTGTAAGATTTGGAAATACTAATAATTTGTAACATGAATCAAGGTGGAACTAAATAGTCTCATTGGGACATAAAGTTGACTCATCTTAGTTGCTCTAAACAAGAGAATCAAAGGGATGTTACCAAGAACTAAAATGATTAATATAAAATCACAAGGCCCTTCAAGTATTTTCAAAGGGGTTCCCAGAGAAAAAGGTATGATGTGTAGTACCAATAGGAGGATGAAAATGGGTATAAAAAATAAAATACAAGTCCATGGATCACTGGATAATCATGAAGAAATATTGGTATCCAAGGGCTAAGAAAAGAAACAAGAAATCAACTATGATGAAACCTTCATGCCATTAAACAATTTAAATGCTATTTGAATTGCGTTATCTCTTATATAGTAGTTTTGATGAAAATTACACCAGATGGATCTAAAAAGACATTCACTAACTTATATGTTCAGCAAATAGAAAATCAGTAAGAACCTCTCTGAAGTTGTGACTACACCACTTGTTTGATGGAAATGTAGAGAATCATAATCCAGATATGTGAGTTTGCAATTTTGGTTGAGCCTCACCGCCAAGCCGTGAGTGGGGTCCTCCTCTATTGGAAATCTAACAAAATATGGTCATTGGTGCCTGGGTCGAACCTGGGAGTAACCCATCCCACTTTTTTCCGTTCCATCAAGGCCCAAAGGGGAAATAATAAGTAGAAGAAGAATGTCGAAGAGTAAAACCATAAACCTCTGTTCCATCAAGACCCAAAGGGGAAATTCAAATAAGCACGAAGATGTAAACCGAGGCATGCATATATGGTCAGATCCCATATAATTTATACCATGTGGGAGGGCCAAAATGCTCTCATAAATATCCATGTTCTTTGGAAATCGGGCAAAGGGAAGATTGTAGCTACCTAGTGCCCACTGCCCATACCACAAAATTGGGGCGAATTAAACCATAAACCCCTATTTTACCAAATGGCAGGGCGAAGAAGCTATCAGAAATTCCCATAATTCTAGAAAATTAGCTAATGGAAGCTTGTCCCTCCAAATTTCAGTGGCGAAATATTATTTTTTTGCCTCTATCCCTCCTAAAAACATGGGCTAACCATGTACATGATTTTTCCCCTAAAATGAATTATGGGCTAATGATATAAGTTTAAAAAATCACTCTAATACAAAAAATTCGCCCAATAAAAAATTAGAGGCCCCTTAATTTCGCCCATGAGAGAAATTTCACCCCTAAAATCATCTATAAATAGATTCCCCCTAATGTGTAATATCATAAGAGCATCTGATGGTTGAAATAGATTACAAATATTCACCAATGTACGAAGCAATTAAGCCCGAGACCATATTTTCGGAGGTGTCATCTGCAAAAATAATAATTGTCTCACTGAGGCAGGCATACCCATGCTCAGGATGAAATAAATCATGGCTACCAATCAAATAAACTGTTGATCCATGTCATATCACTATATAAAGTGTAGTTGTGAGTGATACATAGAGGATATACAACTCAAAATCAAAGATATACATGTATAGTATCCATCTTCAAGAAGCCAATGACGCCTGATGGTTGGAGGTGAGGCCTTTAGAGGTTGAGAAACAACTTCAATATATTCAAAAATTGGGTAGGAGTGTAATGTGAGTGTACGAATTCACTACCCAGAGGTCTTTGATGGCTCGTCGGGAACATACAAGAGGATATCGATGATCAGGCGGAGAACTTCAGTGATTTTGAACAAAGACTTGATTGGAATTTTGGGGGTGGTCGGGCATGAACAAACTGCAGAGAGGTCGAATCAAGTTGGGTAAAAATTCCCTTGAACAATAGCATGGCACATGATTAGGCTCAGGCAACATGAATTTGACATAAGTTCACGATGGAGGAGGCAATGCAAAATCTCCATGTGTTTGGAAGAATAACCAAACTGAGGAGGACATAGCTCTATCTAGCGAGAACAGCTTCCTAAGGTCATATTAAATCCCAAAGCTTGACGAACAAACAAAAGGATGTCCTTTTTCCTAGGGCAGATCATTGTGCTGCCATAAAAATAAAATAATTTTCTCGTCCTCTTTTTCGGGTAGATTTGATTTTTTTGTCTTTTTCAATAATTTTGGAAAGATTGAAAAGGAATAAAAGAATGCTACATTACAAAGGAGGAACGAGTGTCACAATAATACTAGTTCCAAGCGCAAGGAACACACTAATGCTCATAGCAAGGAAACATGTGAAGGGAAAGGACACTCGGGAAAATTCCTCCATGGGTCAAGGTGTCAAGATGCAAAGGAAAAGTTCTACAAGGCTTGCATATAAGGTGCACTTCAAAGGTTCAGTTGAGAGCAACATGGAGTCGGCATTAGGTCAAAGACGCAGGATTGAAAATGTGATTAATAGGACACAATGATAACATCCTTCAATGTAATTTTAACGAGCCTAGAGAAGGTAATCTCTATGGTTTTTCATTTTTAGAGAGTCTAAAAAAGCGTAAAAGAAGACTCCATTGAGTTTCATTTTTTGAAGGTAGTCTAGTCGTTTCGAGAAAGGGGTAAACTAGCACCGAAAAGACATTTAATCAAAACCATTTTAATGAGTGGGACAAAGACAAGATCACTTGAAAATATTTTCAATTTTAAGGAGTCTGAAAAGAGTTTAACTATGGACTCACTACCTTTTTCTAGATTTAGTCTCCCTAGCCCAAAAAAGTGAAATTTACTGAGGAGAACTCTCCCGGCGAGAAAAATATCCCGAGGTGTACCTTTTTTCTCCTTAATATATAGGCTGGAAAAAGGGGTAAACTCATTCCAGTAGATGATTTTCTAAACCAATTAACGAGTGTCAAAGAACAATGTCACTTGACGATATTTTCAATTTTGAGTCTGAAAAGAGATTAACCATGGACTCCATAGGGAACATTCTTCTGGACCAATTTAATGAGTGTGAAGGAACAAGGTCACTCAGAAATATTTTCAATTTTAGGGAGTCTGAAAAAGGGTTAAAATTATACCTGAGAATACTCTTTTAGCGAACCGAAGTTCCTAGAGCGTACCTTTGTTCATAAAATTGACCATTTGGACTAAAAAAGGGGTAAACTACCACCGAACATACATGCCCTCAAATTTTAGTTTGGCGAGCATGAAGGAAAACAAGATCGCTCGACAATTGTTTCAGGTTTAAAGAGTCTAAAAAGGGCTTAAAATGAGACTTGTTTTCTGCGAGTCCCAAGGGTGAGGTCAAGAGTGATAACATATCATACATATGAGGCTCAAACTCATAACCAGGAAAAGACTACCAAGGAATCCCGAGTCTAAAGTCATTAATGACAGCATGGACACCAAAAATGAAACCAACATCTACCTACGACATCCATGTAAAGGTAGGCTCTACCACAAAATTACGACACTTCTAAAGAAGCAATGATGGTTCTGTGTCGCAATTCGATGGGTTCGATTCTATGGAAAAGAGGAAAAGACAACAAGATGCAAAAAGTGGAGGTGGAGTCCTAACTTAAATGCAAAAAGTTGGAAAAACAACTTTTTACCAAAGGACCTTTAAAAGTGACTCATCTCCCAAAATTTTAACAAACCAAAAGTGAAGTGTATCGTAACATCCAATGAGAAACTCAAGAACCATGTTAAATGATTTTCAAGCCAGAAAAAATGACAAAAGGGTCCAAAAAATGACAAAAAGGGCCAAAAAATTCTAGAAATAGAAGTTGGCAGCTCATTATCACCATTGCAAATTGAGAATTGGCCAAAAATCCAAAAACACCCCTTTGCTAAAAGAGTTGATTCCATGAGCTTTAGAGGACAAAAGGAACTTCCACTCAGACTAAGTAAGTACAAATCAACCCCTCTTGCATTTTAGTACTTCTATTTTTCATTTATTTTGGGTTTTTGGGGGGCACGCACCTTTAAAAAAGGGCAGCCCTATGTGTACGCGGGTAGTCTAAGGACAACCTGTTATGCCTGCAGGTAGTCTAAAGACAACCTGTTATGGTCGCGGGAAGAAAAAAATATACCCACGTGCATACACAACTGTGTCCAAGACAACCCACGTATACCCTTAAGAAGGTAGAAAAATAAAAATGCAAGAGCTAACTTCCTCCACGAACTTGTTTGTAACAGGATGTATGTCCACTGGAGAGAGAGGGATCATGAGGATATAGATATCTTGGTCGGTGAGGACCCTGCAGCTATGGCCGCATTGGGACAATGTGGGTTGTGGAAGTATTTCTAGTGTCCATTCATGAGGGTGCAACCCAGGCTATCGAATGCCTTGGTAGATTATTGGCATCCCGACGTTGAGGAAATTATGCTCGAGGGGCAGTCGTTGACTCCAACGATTGAAGACATTTAATTCCTGACTGGCCTCTCTAGGAGGGGTGAACCAGTCAACTTGTATGCTTTCCCCCCCGGGCCTCACAACATTTCTTAGTTGATTTAACTACATTGCGAGGCCGACACTGAGAAAGTAGGTTGTCAGGTGCCAATCAACCAGATCACCAACCTATCACTGAAAGTGATAGTTTTACTCATTGGGAAGATTAATAGATCCATGGATTTACATCAGGACTCCCAAGTGCACATGCATTGTGTAGTGCAGTGCTTGAATGAACGAATCTTCGACTAGAGTACGACCATGCCAGACTGCATGAAAATACAACTCACTAAGTCTCGCGGGCAGAACAACAAAAATTTCAAGTTTGATACTATTCTATGCTCGTTCTTTTTTGAGAGGGTACCTAGTCTCAGTCCACGAGAGATAGTGTGGGGGCACGTGGCCTCTGTCCTAGTAGTGTGTAGATGGGCGGAATTGCTACCATGACAGAGGGCAGAAGGACCATAGAGGCCTTTGACGACACCTTTTTTTACTGGTGGGCATGACAGATTCCAGCGATAGAGGACTACCCCTATGCTAGGATGAACTTTTCCAGGAACTCGGACATGCCTTTACCTCCCAGAGCTGAGCAAGGAGAGATAGGTACATTTTCTTTTAAAAAAAAAATTAAAATTTTTATTTTCTTTTTATATATATCATTTTTATGTGTACTAGAGTATCTGAAAACTATGTATCTATTATGTATAGATGTGGGACTAGTGCGTCCAGTATATTTTGCGAGGAGCAGGCGACATACTCAACCAGAGGCAACACTAGCAGCGGTCGTCGGACCAACATCAACAACAGGGGAACCTCCACCTGGAGAGGCTGAGAGAGTGTTGAGACGGGTGGAGCGGAACCTCACTTTGATCACTCATATAGTGCCCATGGTCAAGATCGAGGATCTCCCACCATTTATTCAACCTCATGTGGTTGGGGTGCCACGAACCTGGGTCCAGATTTTCTGGCATTTGGAAAATGTCGTCATTCACTATGGTAGGGCCAATAGGCCCTGTTCTTAGCTTAGGGTGGACCACTTACATGCCAAGGGCATCTTTTGTATATTTTTTAGTGCATAATCCCTACAATATATACCAGACATATTATTTTTTTAGGCATTTGCGCCCACCTATGTACTCTGATACGTTTGATATATATATGCATATTTACATATTTTTATGTCTTATGTATCACATTTTTACAATGTATGTACATGTGTATGTGTGTGCTTCTTTTATGTGTGTGCAATATGCCAATCTAAAACATGATTAGCTAGAGTATCCATGATTTGATTCAATCTCCTAGGAACTTTGAAATACGTAATGTAATCAAAGCATCATTCTAAGAGACGTACCGTAAGGAATCATCGATGTATAGTAGGATTATAATCACAGTAAACCCCATTCAATTGGGACAAAACCATATGTGCATATAATTAGACCCAGAGGTGAGAGATACCATGTGACAAAGTGTCATGAAGCAACTCTATTACTGTGTTGTACTCGATGACATTGTTTGTGGCATCACCTAAACAGATACCTCCAGAAGATAGCAACTAGTCTTGAGGTGTGAAGATCATTCAATCTGCGGAAGAAAGCCTCCAAGTGTGTCAGCTAGCGTTGTCCGCAAACCCAATGAACAACTCTGATTCAATTGACATCTGCCACAGTGAAAAATATGACATCAAAAATGACACATCCATAAAAAAAAAAGACAAAAACTAAACTGTATAAGAACTATACATATGTAAAAGAAGTCACCCAAGGCGACCCACCTACAAGTAATACTTCTTGAGGTAGAGCCCATTTCTAGGCTCTGCCAACGATCTCCCTTTGAATTCAACCAGACAATAATCACACTTCTTTAATACTTCCTTCACGATGAAAGGTATGAACCACATGGGTTTGAATTTGCCTACCCCCAGGGGATCCTTATCTTGGTCATAGACTAGGACAAGGTCACCTTTAGAGAAAATCCGAGCACGAATGGACCGATCGTACTGAAAATTGACTTTTTGCTTGTGAGCCTTGTTAACCAAGGCTACGTCATGGTGTTTCTCATCGAGATGCTTGAGATATAATAAGAATTCCTCAAGTGGTGAAGTGTTTGGCAATAACTATACTGCCAACTTTAGAGATGGGATCTGGCACTCTATTGGCAAGACTACTTCCAGCCAGTAAATGAGTTGAAAATGTGAGAAACTGGTTGCAGTCTTTACAGATGTTCGGTAGGCCCATAATGCCAAATACAACATCAAATGCCAATTTGACTTGGCCGAATTGATCATTCACTACAAAATAGTATTGAGAGACTTATTCACAGCTTCCACCTGACCATTCGCTTGTGGGTAGTAAGGTGATGAATTCTCTTGCCTCAACCCAATCTTTGATGTTAACTCAGAAATCATATTTTTCTATAAGTAACTTCCATGGTCAGTGACAATCTCCTTCGGGATGTCGAACCTTGCTATTATCTGATTGAACAAAAAGAGAGTTGTTGTTTTGCCATCATCTTTGAACATTGACATAGCCTCGACCCACTTTGTGAAGTAGTCTACTACTAGAATGATATAATGATGCCCCCTGGATGAAGGGGGGTGGCATGTAGTATAACCAATCCCCCACTTGGTGAAGGGGCCAACTATAATGATGGGAAATATAGGAGCGGGGTGTACCCTCATCTTCCGAGAGAAGATCTAACACGGGTGGCACTTCTTGACCTATTCAACGCAATATTTGATTAACATCGACCAAAAGTAACCTGCTCATAGAATATTTTGGGTTGTTTCCAACCCAGAAAAATGACCACCACATGCTCCAGTGCGGCAGTCGTTAAGCACAAGTTATGCTTCTTCATGAGTGAGACATCGACGAAGTATGCAATCTACACCTCGACAATACAAAGTGTCATCGAGAATGAGATAGCTTTTTGCCTGATGATGTATATGTCAACGCTCATCACAAGAAGTAGAGGTGGGGCACTTCAAAGTCTAGAGATAGACTAGTATATCTCCATACCAGGGGTTCGAAGATGAAATCAAAAAGAGATCTCCTTTAATCGGTGATTCTTCAGGCATAACATCACCTGACTCGACTGGAAGTTTCGAGCTAAGTTCCGCAAAGACCAATGACTTTTTAGATTTCACAGAAACAAAATCCAAATCAAATTGTTGGAGGATGATAAACCATCTACTGATATTTCTGTCGATTACACGGCATGTCAACACATATTGGAACAGATTCACAACATTAGTGATGGTGGTCTTATGAAGTAGAATATAATGATGAAACCGTTGGACAACATGGATTGTTGCCAACGCAAGATTCTCAACGTGGGAGTAGTTAAGTTATGGTCCAACCAAGCCTCAGCTCAGGTAATAAATCACATGCTCTTCAAGAAGATCGTCCTCTTGAACCAAGACCATATTGATAGTCGACTCTATAGTGAACTAGTATAATAAAAAATCTTTATTATAATTAGGAGGTCGGAGGAGAGGAGCAGACGTGAGGGAGCATTTCAACACTTCGAAAGAGCATTGAGCAGTTTTGTCCCAATATAAAGGAACATCCTTTTTTAGTAAACACATTAACCCTTTAGTAATCTTGGCATAGTTTCGATAAAACACCAAATAAATTTGGCTTTTCCCTGTAAAATCTGAAGAAGAGAGACTATGGATGGGGGAGGAAATTGAACTATCGCCTCAACCTTTAGAGGATCGACCATGATCCTTGTTTTCAAAACTATGAAACCTAGAAGACGACCCGACGTCATGAAAAAGATGCACTTGTTTGGATTCAAGCAAATCCGATAGTAGCGACATTGCTGAAAGATAAGTCGGAGGTGCGTGGGATGATCAACTCTCTTACGAGATCATGATGCTAAATCATCGAGATAGGCCTCGACTATGTGTCTGAGATTGTGGAAAGAAAAATACAAGGCCCACTGAAAAGTGTCTCCATCATTCTTCAAGACAAAAGGCATCTTCCGGTAAGCAAATGTACCCCATGGAAATATAAAAAAGGTTTTGTGTTGGTCTTCGGGCTTAATCTGTATCTGATTTTATCCCAAAAAAACATCCATGAAAGAAAAGACCTCACAACCTGCGCATTCATCGAAAATTTGGTCAATGAATTGGGGGGGGGCAAATTATCCTTTGGACATGCCTTATTCAAATCATGGAAGTCCATACATACGTGAATCATTCCCTGGCTTTGTTGACCGAAACGAGATTTGGCACCCATTGAGTCAATTGAACAGGGTAGATGAAACCAACTTTGAGCATTTTCTCTTCTTCAACATTAATGGCTACTCATTTCTTAGGATTTACTAGACGAAGCTTCTGTTGGACCGACTTAGCATCAGGATATGTTGTTATTTTATGTTTGATTATTCTTGGATCAATGCCTGGCTTTTCCTAATAAGACCAAGAAAAAAACGTCGTAGAATTCCTTAAATAAGTCTATGTATATTTGAATCTCCTCGGGGGAGTAGTTCACTCCGATGAAGACATTCTCTATGATGCCAGGGGTTTTGGAGATGTCAATAGTTATCATTTCAGTGATGGTTTCCATATTACCTTTGGCATAAACTATGTGCATAGCTAAAGGATTGATAGGACAGGACCTATATCCAATCATAGTCAACATGAATTCACTCGCCTCAGTTCTTCCTAACTCTGGGAGAACATAAGACATGTGTTGGAGATCATCCCAGGGTTTTTATGGACTAGTCAATGCCTCTATAATCACCTCGTCAGAGGGAAAGACCCAGTCTAAGGAATCAGTAGTGGCTAAAGAACCTTAAGCCCAGGTAGGCTCGAAAACTGGATCTAACTCCTGTGCGGGAGTTGAATCGGAGTCAGCGGAAGCTTGCTAGACTATAGAGTACGCAACCTTTGTCACGGAAAAATGCATGGCCATACCATGATGCCCTGTCCCTTCCATCATGGTTGATGAGGAATAAAGAGTCCACATATCGTTAAATTAAGTCGTACAGAATGACGACACTTGAAATATTTCAGCCTTAGGCTAGTTGGGGACAACTGATATGAACTTGACATCGTCAGATGGAGGTAGCTAATTGAAGGTACCCATAAAAGGCAGGCATAAACCAACCCCTACATTGATGACGTCGGGCTGTGGATTATCAATCATCGAGACCGTGGATGCCCTCAATGAAGGGTCAAGATGGGAGAAAGTCAATTGATCAATGTACATGATCTGACCCTTGTGTGGAAACAAAAAGACCCGAAAAAATGTGGTGACCACTGCATGCATAACATAGGTCCAACTCCTTCCTAATAAGATATTGTAGTCGAGAGGTGCATCGACCACTTCAACTTCGACGCACATGGTCTTTCCTGCTAGCTACACGGTGAAAGAAGGAATGATTACATGAAGTCTGAAAGAATGACCATGGAAAGAGGTAATAAGAGTAGGTGACAGAGACAAAATGGGTTGGTCAATGGCCTTCCAACACACTGGTGACATAATGCATGTCGAGGCGTCCTCATCAACCATTGTGCAAAAAATGTTCCGAGTAAAAGATTTTGTGGTGTAAGCCACTACTATTTGAAACGTGATGTGGTATGGGAGACGAGGTTTCAAGTCGGTCGTATCAAGCATGATTATTCCTAGATTACAAGTCTCAGAATATCCTAAGGCAGCTAGTAGAGCCTTTCTCTACAAAGGGCAGCTCTGGAGGACCTCCAAAGAAGACATTGTGCAAGGGGTTTGTGACAAATCCTCCACCACATAGTAGTTTCAGGCAACCCTCGCATTTTTTATTGTGCGAAGCTTTCTTGAATGCCCCTTTCGAGATGTGTGTCATTGTTTTGCCCAATGTCTTCTTGATCTGGAGAGGAACATATCAATTTTCGGCTTCTTTGCCCTTCTCAGAAGTGTTTGGAATTTCATAATCGTGTGTCCTAGTTTCTATGTGGGCATCACCTTTCAACATATAAAAATTTGAGGTTGAGGGATTACTAGACAACAAAGGGGGTCCCTGACTACCCCCATCTATGTTCACAAAGGCTCGAGTTAAATTTTTTCCATGTGGAAATGGAGTCGTTAACACAACAAGTTGTTGTTGAGACAATAACTTTTGGGCCTCCGCAAGTCGAGAGCATAGGTGATTTGGATGGTCTTCCATGCAAAATTTACATGGATACTTCGACTTTATTTTCTCCGTGTTTCCCCTGCTAACATTTTTGGTGGGTTTCTTATCCCCTTTACCCTTCTTTCATTGTTTCTTCTTTTCATCGGGATATTGGTTGGCCTTCGGGTTTGTCGATTGCACAATGTGTACATCCGACGTTTGAGTTGGGGGAGTATTCAAACCAATGGTTTGGTTGTCCGTTGTCTGTTGTATCGAAAATTGTTGCAATTTATTGGACAACTGATCATCAGGCTTTGCTTGTGTTGAAACAATAATACCATTGACATGTGGTCCAGACTTATGTCTGTTCTTGTCAAGAATGGACCGTGGAACATCTGGAAAAACTTCGTAAAGTAAACCAGACTAAGAGTATATAAGTTCTATCTGTTGATCTCTCATTATTGCTTCTTCCTTGGAAAACACTCCCGATGTTGCAACATCTTTGGATAACTGAGGTACCAAAGACTTAAGGAACCACTCCAGTAGAAAAGCCGGTGGGACTGGTACTTTTATCAAACTCTTCTGATGTTGCCATTCTCGGATGTGATCTGAGATATGGTCATCCTTTGTTTTCTCAAAGTTTTATAGTGAATCAGTGTCGGCATCATATCTCACAGGTAATTGAAAATGGTTTAGAAAAACCATGGCCAATTCGCCAAAAGTAGAGTATCTTGAGCGGTCAATCTCAATGTACCATTTCACGATAGTCCCGATAAGAGTGTGTTGAAATAGAGACAAATTGATAGAGTCGTCTCTCAATGAGTTGGATGAGCACCATAGGTGAAAGGTAGTCTCAATGAGCACCATAGGATTACCTTCAAACTTTGGAATGTCCAAGGGAAACTTGGTTGGCATTGGAGGCCAACGTGAATCATGAACAATTGGGTCGTTTAACAATCTTGACAAGTCTGGAAAATGAAATGTTGCCAGAAAAGGTAGCTTTGGTTATTGAGTATGTACAAGAGGAAAGGAGTCTGGAATTTGACTGGCACCAGGTTGCCAGGAAAAGGTAGGCTATTGACAATGGTTCTGGTAAATACCATGGTCGTGGCCAATGTACGGATACTACGCTTGTTGAGACGTTATCAAATGACTCCCATAATTGGACATTGAGGGTTGGGAAGGGATTGCTCCCAACGTTGTATTCAAAAGGTTCTGGAAAGGGTTTCCCCCTACTAATCCAACGAGCATAGGTACTGAGCCTTTCCCGAGGTTCCATTGGCCATGGAATCGGTTTCCCCTAGTCGACATCCCTGACAAGGTAATTTATCCCTGCCACAGATTCTAGGGTCCTTGAGAGGTGTTTGACCCCTGATCAGGAATAATTCCATGCACAGGATTTTGTCATCCAAAACCAAGGTTGCCCTCGGTCGAGATGGTAGTTGAAGAGAATGCATTGTTACCAAAGGTGTCGGACAAAGAGAATGACAAAAAACCTACGAGTGTGGTGTTGGAAGAAAGTCCTTGACTACCTTCTCCAAACAAGATGTAGTTCATGTTCAGCCAGATGGGTTGCTAGGGAGCACCGCCTAGTGAGGGGGACGACAGAGGTATATGACCCCCACTATAAGGGAAAGCATTATAGGGGGTTGAGGTGCCACCCATGGACCCTTGCAGAGGAGCATTAGAGTTCCCTACCCCCAGACCCATGGTTTGTAGGGTGGAGTAGGAAAGGATAGAGTTTGTATCAAAGCCAGGAATCCCATATGAAAATGGAGGGCCTGTCGCACCCTAGGTGAATGGAGCAATGGTCATCACCATAGACGAAATCATACCTCTTCCCTAAGTAGAGGCAGTTGAGACCATGGTGGTCCAGACTGGCAAGGTGGGTTAGGAGGTGGAATGCCCCCTATAATGGCAGTCATAGAGGGAGTGTGAGGACTCCCTGAGGAAGTAGCAACTTTTTCTTCCATTGCTTCTTGAAAGACTATTTGATGCTCACGATGAGTTACCCTTGGGTGGACAACTTGTACCACGACGAGCATCGACAAGTCAATGACCGAAGAATTGGTTGGCCCGAGAACTTCCACTCCAAAGTTAGAAACAGTAGGCTCCTTCGGATGCGAGAGTTCTTCTCTCGGGGATGGCTTGGGTATAGTTTCTTGTGGCCCGATGGCCTCAAATGACCGTTGTTGTTCAAGTCTTCACCTTCATGGTGGCGAGGTTGGCTCCAATTCAACCGGCGATAAGCCCTGAAGCCTTCGCAACTGACAGAGCTCTTGATATTCAACTTTGTGAGAAGATCAATGACACAATAGGGCTTTTACTAATGTTGAAAACCAACACACACTAGAAAGAGTTCCTATGAGATAAAGAAATCAAACCACTAACTAGTTGGAAGAACAGTTACACCAACCAACACTAGAGAAACTTACTGCTACAAGTGAAACTCGAATACGAAAGCACCCTCCGGGTATACTCTACAAAGAGAGGCCTGATGTTTGTCCTAGGTACCATGGTATACCCCCGTAGTCACCTGTGTAAGTCACTAAAATAAAGACAACTAGATTTCCAGCACGTGAACAGTCACGAGGTGGGTAGAGTCGAAAATCAAGTGGAGTGCAATGAGCAGGGTATCAAGCTTGAAACCTATCAAGGGTATCAAAAGAAAGTGTTCTAGAAGACAAATGAGGACCTCAAACAGATTCGAGACCCATGAAGCTCCATGGTAAATGCGATCAACGGAAGCCCAAGAGAAGTCCTCTATATGCATTCTCCACTATGTTTGGTCCATCTTTGGAGGGGTTATCTCTCCTACCTTTCTGCACACGACCTCGTGTTTATCCCCTGTGTTAGAGGGGGGTCGTAGATAACTTTCACATTTACTGAACTTTTCACACTCCCTAGATTAGACTCATACATTTTTTTTGTAGCCTTGAAGAGTTTCCTCTCCAACCTAAATCAAGGCTCTAGCCTAGACTAGTTGATGGACCCTACAAACATAAAGTCTAATAAATTTTAATTAACCATTAATTTTAAGTGGTTTCTCTTAAAGTCAAGGAAATGAAAATGAAACTAGTGGTGTATTTTAAGAGACGAAAGAGAAGAGCATTAAATGAAACTAAAAGCAAACTACTTATTTTTGACAAATAAAGATTTGCAAATTTACACTCTTTAACCATCTTTTCGTAACTACTTTTTCTAAGATCTTTTAAAATAAAAACCCAAAACAAGATTTCGCTCGACTATGAGCTACTTAGTGCTCTAAGAATTTAGTAAAGAACTTAAGAAAGCACTCTTTCTCCTGATAAGCAAAGACAACTAACCTAACTACTTACCAAACAAAGAAATGATTTTTTTTTTTTATGCTTCAAAATAAGAAACTTGAAATAACGTCTTTTTCTTTTCTTTTAAATAAAGTAAAAAGGAAAAAGTAAAGACAAGACAAGAAAAAAAAACAGACCTTAGGTCTACTTCGGATTGCAAGAGTCACTGAAAATACCAAACAAACTGATAAAAAAAGACTCACAAACTCATCTCAAACCCTTACTAAGAAAGCACAAGAAATATTGATAAAGATAAGCTAAACTGACGTCAAACCCAGGCTACAAATTGTAACAATAGAGACCAGTACTAGATCAAGAAACCCTTGAGAAGTATGACTTCAATCAGGGAAGAGGTTTACTGCCTCTTCTTTCAGAAATAATTTCTTGACACATGCACGCAACTAACACTTAAGTAGCCTATGTATGTGCACAGGTTTTCTAAACGTAGGGCACGTATGTATGCATGCAGACCCACTGCAAGATGCATACACCTCTGTAACTTCTCAAAAATAAAACTATCAGTCAGGTTGACAAGGAAAGGAGTACTGGTATGGCAGACCAAAATCCCTTAAAGACTTAGAAAATTAAAGAAAACTCAAAAAGGTAATCAAAACCAATTAAAACACCCAAAACAATATCCCCTAAAAACACTAGAGGCTTCCCCAGTATGGTCACCAATTCTATTATGGTGGGAAAACCCCCCTATGGGCTACACCGGGGTTCAACATGTAGGCATATCTAACCATCTAAAGTCTCCTAATTGTTTACAACTACCCCAAATACACCCCACATTCATGCATAAAACACAAGGTAAAAAGATTCGGTAACTCTTCCTTAAACTCTGCGTCCAATGTTGATCCTTTTGCCTTCGGTTGTTCCTTGACTACAAGTATCCTCCCAAGGCTGACCTGAATTCATAAATAGACAAACAAATAACTACAAACTTGCATCTTATATATGAATCAGTGGGTTAGATGCCATAATCAAATATAAATCAAACATAAAGATTGAACACATCATATTCCGGACAGAAAAAGTATTCCTTTTTATTAATCTCACAAAATTACTTACAATGAGATAGGCGACTGCTCCTAGAACCTAGTCCAAGCTCCTCTTCACCAAGATCCAACTAAACTTCCATGTATCTTTCTCCTCTTCAACTCTAGGGAATGGATTAGGCTTGCAATGGAGGAAAAAGGCAAGAATAGGGAATTCTGGTTCAAAACTCACAATGTGGCTGCAGATTCTTGGGGCAAGGGGGGAAAGTGAAATGGGCATAGTTTCACTATTCTTATGATTATCTTTGGAATGAGACCCCAACACATCCTTTTGTATGACAAAAGGATGGTTATTCAATTGGGTGACGGGATATAGGAGGTGGGATAGTTGGGAAACTACCCAATAACCCGTAATCTCAACGAATTCCTTGCAACTTTTTAATTTTTACAACTTTTATGAGTATACAACGGATGTAATGGTTCAACTAGCATACACACACGAGCTATAGTGGTGTAGAAAGTGTGTGTACACGAGCAGTAATGGTGCATGGCATGTACATCTTCAAAAATATGGTTTTTAAGAATAGTTGCCCAGTGATGGCTTGGAAAAAATAGTATGTAAGATGGCATGATGCTAGGTATGCATGTATGGTGCAATTTAGGGTTATAACAACATAACTCTGATCATTAAAATATATCATGGTCGAATTCATCACTTGATGAGACGGTCTARAATTCAACTTATGGATCGATATTGCTTATGTACAAGCATCACAAGATGAAATATACTCTTCTTTTGTAGTGTTGATTGCAACAGACTTTCGTTTCTTGTGATCCCATGACATCATGGAAAATCTTAAACTGAAACATATCCAAKTAGCACTTCTTCTGTCATCTCCACTCCCTGTCCAATCTGAATCGATAAATCCATGCAACAGTATGTCATAATTTAAACATCCCACAAAACAAATATCCAGTTAAGTATTCTCCAAATACATTTTTTTTTGTTTGCTAATTTATCTGTGACTTGCAGGATTAGCCTATGGCTTGAGAAACCATGACTCAGTGGCATATAAGTTGTCAAAATCACCCGGGGATTTCACCCGACCTGAGCCACACCAACCCTTAACATGGTTGGATTTTTTGTCCCCGCGGGTTTCGAACCAGTGACTTTAACATCACAGAGTGGCTTAACAACACACTTCGTCACCGACTATCCTACACCTCGGGGACGTATTCTCCAAATACATTAACAAGCCAATCAATTGTCAATATAGAGATGGTTCTATTGGATTGGAGTCTCTTCAACTTCTTCAGATCTGTTATCATGGGAGTTAGCCATAGATTTGCAATCCATCATCTCAAACTTTTGAGTAACCATTATGATACACTTTCTCTGTCATAGGAAGTTTTCTCCACGCTTCTTCTATATATGAGATACTCAACATCAAGTTTCTTGAATCATACAAGGTATTATTCCATTTTCATACATGGGTCTCTTTCTAGTATAAACTTCTTTCTCAATTTTCTTTATTGGGAAGAACAATCTTTTACATGTAAATTTCAATCCATGGATATTGCAAGAGGTATATCTAATTTACTGGAACAAGTTGTCTTCATAGTATTCTCCCTTCTTCTGGAAGAACCTCTAGTTTTGAATCTCGCATTGCTTCCACTCATAATTCTTTTTAACATTTTATTACATACACTGTTCTTCATCGCAACTTCCATTTATTCTAGTTGATTGCTTCTAGTGGGTTCAAACCAAGATGGTAGTCTTATGATTCTTGGTATAATAACTGGTTGTTTTGGATTTTCTATATTTCTTGGAATCTTCATGTTCTTCCTCATGTTCCTATTTTTCTTTTGGGTTCATGGAGTCTTCTATAGATTCCATGCCCTACCTTCCTGAATATTCCAGCTTCTTTCTTTCATCATACGAACATGGATATAGATAGACAACCAAGGACACTTAAGACTTATTTTCGAAGAAGACTTATTCTAGATTCAAATGCAACATGTGTTTCTTATCATGGTTGCTACTTTCAATGGGAACATGGACATATAATTCATAATATTCACGGATTCTTCAAAGGATCATATGATTTAGGATTAGTTCCCTCCTAATCCTTGCCTCATGTATGAATGCATGATATTTTTTTGGAATTATGTAATCATATCCCTCCATCTAAGAGAGTCCATACTTTCATGTACATCCTTATTGCCTTCTACAAAGTGTCACAAGTCTTATTCTAATTTCTTCTTTATTACTGACTTCTTTCTAATTTGACACCTTATGGGTCTCTTCAGGTTTGATTCTAATTTTGGCCTATCTGGCAATTGTTACTTATATAATATATTCCTCAGGAATTTTTCAACGTAATTCATCTTCTTGTAGTCATCATAATATAAATCCTTATATTGTTATTCTTTCATAGGTATTGTTTCACTCACCATATTTTTCTTCTAAGAAATAAATATGCATGATATGTACAAGAACTATGTAATACAATAATATTGTGACCTTGACTAGAATAAGTATGTTTTATCCTGCTTATCTTTCTTTGAGGGTTCCCTTTCTTCGGAAACTGTTGCTTCATCTGTGTCCTTCCTTTTCTTTAACTTAGGACAGTGGTTCCTGTAGTGACCATATTTTGGACAGTTGAAGCATTGTATTTTTGATATCATTTTCTTGATTTGGTTTCTTCCTTAAGCCAAACTTCCTCTTATTCCTGAAATTCTTGAATTTTGTTGTGAAGGCTTGATCATCATATTTATTTTGGGATTTCTCTTTTGTGTTAATCCTTGATTCTTCATATGCATAGAAAGTCCAAATTTATTCAAATGTGGGACACCCCTTTGTTGTGTTCATTCTTGCGGAAAATGCATCCCATGTCTTGGGAAGGCCATTGAGTACTATATTTACCAATTCCTTTTCTAAAATGATTTCTTCAATAGCTTGTAGTTGATATATTAACTGAGAGATTCTCACAAAGTATGATGTTATGTTATCATCATCATTCATTTTCATGTCACATAGCTCAATCTTCAGACTCATTACTTGTCCAATGTTTTTGACTAAGAAGAGGTTAGTTAGGGAATCATACATCTTCTTATATGAGTGAAGATGAGATATGTAAGGTATCAAGTGGTATTTTACAGAGTCCGCTATGGTACTGATAGAATTGATGTCATTGTCCTTGAACTTCTCCATAACATCAATGTTCTGAGGCTTCTCTTTTCCCGCTTCAAACTAGGGTTCCATCTTTCCTTTCACGATATCCAAAACTTTATTCTTGGAAAGGATGAGGTCAATCTTTGTCTTCCATGCTCTGAAGTTAGAATCCCCTTCTAAATTGTTTTCTAACTTCATAGAGTAATTCATGATTTCTTTGACTTGGTCAACCTTTGACTTTGACCAAAAAATCAAACTTGACGTCTTGGGTTGTTGAGAGTACTAGGAGGTATGCTAGGCTAAAGAACACTAGGCTATGAAGGAATTAGGTCAAGCTCTTCACTTAAGGTTTCTTAACAAGAGAGTTAGGGTTTCGTTGTTGTAGAAAAACTTTGACAACAAATACAATTGTAACTAAAAAAATCCTCTCAATATATCTTCCAACGATTATACTGTCCGAAGATAGTGTGGGCCCATAGCCCGTTAGAAAAATAAATGTGCTTGTTTTACCATAGATAATATCTCAATATTGTCATCCAACCATAGGCACAAATGCCACCCCCAAGCACCTTAACCTTGACAGAGAGAATAATTTCGGAAGAAAACCCTAGAACCAATAGCCAACCAAGGTAGCATACCTCTCTCCATAGCTAGCATACCAATCAKAAAGTCCAAACCATAACCAAGAGAAAGTTCAAGCCAAAAATGAAATTCTAGTTGCAGCAGTTGCAACTCCTCTCCAAACTTGCGCACCACTGGTCTTATGCAGTTGTCAGAGTGAGTGTGTCAAATGAGCTCTAGTGCCCTCTTATTTATAGTCTTGCAAGTGACCTAACTGAGTCAACTTCTACTTATGGAGGATAATAACTCAATAATAAATATTCTCTTGAGTCGACTTGTCTCCTAGGGTTATTACCAAACGTTTTAGGGTTTCTCTTGCTTCCCAGAATATTCTATTATTTTCAGGGTTACATGTAGAGGTTAATACCTCCCGCAACTACCATAATAGAAACACTTCATAGGAATAAAATGAGCATATTTAAAAAACTTATCCACCACCACCATGATGAAATCATGTTGCTTCACTATTCTGGGCATCTTGGTGATAAAATCAATTGTCACAACTTCCCATTTCCACTATGGAATGGGAAATGGATGTGGAAATATAGCTAGATGTCTATGCTTATCCTTGACCTTTTGAAATTATATACATATGGATATATAATTAGCCACTTCTTTCTTCATACGTCACCAAAGATATTGGTTATTTACAACTGTAATTGTTTTATGGTATTGTGGGTGCCTAACATAAGGCACATTATGCATTTCTTTCAACACCATA
>SNQJ01S0021326.1:279283-299110 GCA_010110895.2 Picea sitchensis
TAGCCATGGCAACTGAGTCTCTCCATAAAAAACCTTGTGATCCAATAAAAGAGATATTTTAGGGGTAGGAAGCGCAAGTTTCTGAAATCCATCACAATATGATCCTCCTCATGGATGATCTAGATAGAAATATTAAACTGTTAGGAGATGATAGAGGATCTAACTTAGAAATCAAATCGGAGGGGAAATCAAGAGATCATGAAGACCTAGAATAGGAGTCACGGAAAGAACCCAAGAAAGACCAGTTGAGTTTGAGTGTCGCTAACCCTTCATAGTACATATTTAGAATGGAAGAGAAAGTGGAAATAAATTCATATCAAGGTGAGATCGATGCATTAAAAATGAATCATTGGTTGCAACAACTAGGAGTTTATTTTAGAATTCATCATATAGATGAAGAGAAAAAGATTTCATTTTCTAGATTGAAGTTAGAGGGCCATTCTTTAACCTAGTGGGAAATCCATCCAAAAAAACTTAGGATGAAGGGTGATACGCTATTAACTAGGTGGTAGTACTCTAAAACCCTCATCAAGTCCCAATTATACCCTATAGAGTATGTATAGGACCAATTGACCCGATGGCACTACTTCAGGAAGAGGAAGGGACATGGTGTACGTGAGTACACACGTGAGTTCAGAAAGATGGTCATCATGTTGAGTATCTCTCCCAAGAACCCATATGTACTACTCAAGTATCTGGGGGGTTTACATATTCATATACGAAATATGGTGATGCTATTCAATCCAAGGACAATGGATGAGGCATATGTACAAGAAAATTGCTTTGAAAACATAGGACAAAAGAAAGGGAATCCAAGCGGTTCTAAGAAGAAAAATCACTAGTAATATTCCAAGGAGAGGAAAAATAAGTGGAAATGGGGGGGAAATAAGAAGACAACAACCAATAGACATCAGTTCAAAGATCCCAAAAACCATTGAAATCATTAGAACATTGATGTCCACACTAAGGGAAAGTGTTGGAAACTACGTCTAGAACTGAACCTGAAGAACTACAAGAAAGATGGAAAGAAAAAGAGCCTTCTAGCCACAAATTCAAGAAATCAAGTTGAAAGTGGCTTGGATGTGGATGAAAACCTTTTATGCACATCTATGTAGAAGGAGGTGAATCTAATTAGCCTTCATCACCAGAAAGAGAAGGAGATGATCCAGCTCTTCCACATCAAGATTCAAGTCAAGAAGACCAAGGTATATGTTCTATTCAACTCTCGTTCACATGTTAATATCATAGTAGTGTATTTTTTCAACAAGATTGGATTGGAGGTTAATGATAATCTCATCCCCTACCCATAGGGTTGGGTAACCAAGTATGTAGGGATCAAGGGAATGAAGTAGTGCAAGATTAAATTTGTTGTAAGTGTTGATTTTTTATATGAAGTAGAATTGGACTTAATACCACTGGATGTATACAAAGTAGTGCTTGGAATCCCATACATGCATATGAGGGATGTTGTCTTCATGAGAATATCCAACTAGCACTACCTCATCAAGTATGGGAAACATTGAACATCATCAACACACACAAAGGAAAAGAAAAAAATTCACGGGTAAGTGCCAATCAAGCTAAGAAATTAATTAGTTCTAGAAAGAAATATGTTTTACTTTTCCTAAGGGAAAATCAATCTAGTGAAGAGTCGATAAAAATAAATAAATCCCTTGAAATGTCTACTATGGAAAAGAAAAATGAATTGGAGGAGTTGATAAAGGTATACAAGGGAGTGTTCTAGGAGCCTAAATGGATAACACCTAAGAGGGAAGTGGAGCATGAAATCCAATTATTTCCAGAATCCCCATTTTCTGAATATCGGGTTGTATAGACAATCTGTTTTGGAAGCAATCAAAGTAAATAAGAAGTTGTAGTATTCATTGGAGTATGGTGTGATTCAACCAAGTACATTACCTTGTGGTTCACCCATTATAATTGTTCCAAGAAGGATGGGACTTGGAGAATGTGTATCGATTATAGGGAATTGAAAATATTACACTGAAGAATTGGTACCCTCTACCCAAGATCAATGATCTATTAGAAAAACTGAAACATTCCAAGTACTTCACTAATATTTATTTGAAATCAATATATCACCAGTTATCAGTCAAAGACGAAGATGCCTGAAAGAATTCATTCAACGTAAGACAAGGGTTGTATGAGTGGTTGGTTATGTCATTCGGTTTATGAAACAAGCCAATGCCATTTATGAGACTAATGAATGGTGTTTAACACCCTTATCTTGACTCATTTGTTATTGTTTGTTTGGATTATATACTATTTTATAGTGATAACAAGGGGGAGAACATCTCACATCTTATGCAGTTGTCAAAGACCCTAAACAAGCACCAATTGTTGGCCAATATCAATAAATGTGAGTTTTCTTAGCATTCCTTGGTGTATCTAGGTTATGTGATTGGTGGAGGTGAGATCAATATAGATATCACCAACATGGATGTCATCATGAAATGACCAGTTCCTACAATTTTCACTAAAGTTAGGAGCTTTATTAGGATAGCACAATAACTGCATAAGTTCATAGCTTGATTTTCAATAGTAGTTGCATCACTCCACACCATGACAAAGAGTGGTAAGATTTTAGAGAGGGGGAAGAATCAGTAGGAGGATTTCAATGAGATGAAAAGAAAGATCAATCAATCACGAGTGCCCACACTTCCAAACTTGTATAATCCCTCATAAGTGGAGATAGATGAAAGTGGGTTATGATGGGAGAAGTCCCGATGCAAGGAGGAAGGAATGTATGATATCATTATGAAGTATTTCATGGGGTAGTCCTCAACTACCCAATCTATGACAAGGAACTCTATGCATTAGTACAAGTTTTCAAATAGTGGAAGCACCATCTAATGGGCAAGGATACCATCATCCTCACAAATCACTAGTCACTCCAATATTTGTAGGCCTAAAGCAAGTTACAACAAGCTAGACACTACAAATGGATGGGTTTCTTACAATAGTTTCATTTGGTCATAAACTGTAATAAGGGTAGCACAAATAAGTTGGAAAACATGCTTTCACAGCCACCCACATCCAAGATTA
This sequence comes from Picea sitchensis, assembly GCA_010110895.2. Taxonomy (NCBI): domain Eukaryota; kingdom Viridiplantae; phylum Streptophyta; class Pinopsida; order Pinales; family Pinaceae; genus Picea; species Picea sitchensis. The sequence continues at coordinate 282,347 of SNQJ01S0021326.1, forward strand.
CATCTTTGGGAACTCTGATGCACATGGATCCTTTTACCCATGATGCATACAAAGAGACATAAACAAAAGATGAGGACTTCAAAACTCCATGCATATGGATCCTTTCTACCATGATGCATACAAAGAGACATAAACAAAATATGAGGACTTCAAGGAGGTAAGTTTCAACAACTATAAGGTCCTCCCTATTATATAATTACATTATTTTTTCATCTATCTTGGATGCTTTATGGAAAAATTGGAGTGAACTTAACTTGCGGTGGTAATTAGTGGCAACTCCTAGTTTAGAAAATTGAAGTCCAGAAACTTCCAGATCCATTTTGAAGCATTAAATGCTTTTTTTTTTTCGATATTTTGGAACTTACACCCCTTGATGGTTTTCTACACTCCAATACATTTCCAATGGTGCAACAAACCGTCAATCGAAGCTCATATGCAAAATTTATTCCCTCCAAGTTGACCTATCATCTTGACCACCTTATTTTGTTGGTATAAACCAAACATTCTACCACAAAACCTTGAAAATCAGTTTTAAGGCCATTCCAAAAATATTCCTTCTTGACCATGGTAGGTTTTCAAAAATAATAAGTGCCCTCCTACCAGAGATGTGTGAAATTCCCAAGAGTATCTGTTTTAGTTCGGAGTTCTTACAAAAATATAAGTAATCTTTGTACCATAGTGAATCATTTTTCTATGTAAATGTATCCGATGCACTCAAATCCCACTACAACCTTTGAATGAGAGTCCTCACACATTTTGTGACATTTCCATTCATCCTTTCTTCTATTATCCAATCAGTTGATGATCAAGATAGCACAAAGAAAGGCCTCAACATCTTCATCCTTCTTTGGAGAGTGCATATGCCACAACATTTTTCTTCTTTTATAGTTTATTTCAAAACCATAGCCCAACATCTTGGTCATCCATTTTGGTTTTTCCCATGAAGATAGTCTTGTTACAAGAAGTATTTAAGACTATCATGACAGTTTTGAACTTGAAGTGCTGCCTATCTATTAGCTAAGGGAACGATTTCTTTAATGCACATACTCATTTCTTCATAAATGGGTTTTTGTAAGTCCTTCCCTTGAGTGGACAATCTCCTTAAAAATCATAAATTTCCTTCTTCATTATAACAACACCAATTCCATTTCTGATGCATCACATTCCACACAATAAAGGTTTTTGTGAAGTCTCGGTGTGGTCAAGGCAAAAGATTTGCACATCACCTCTTTAAATTGTTCAAAAGATTGAGTTTCCTCTAGAGTCCATGAAAAATCATCCTTCTTAGTTAATGTCATTAAAGGTGCTTCTATTCTTCCATAGTTCAACAAACTTTGTGGTAATGTCAAACAAAAATCCTCTAAGATTCTTCAATGTTTTGGGAATCAAGAGTCCATCATGGCCTTAATATTGTTAGGGGATACCTTGAAACCTTCTTTAAGGAGATGATACCGTGACCCAACACCAAGCATCCTTCACCTGAAAGAAACATTTGGATGGTTTGGAATATGGTTGTTTCTCCTTATTAGTTGTAGCACCTGTCAACATAAGTTGAACATGATCCTCCAAAGACTTGTTATAGATTAGTATATCTTCAAAAAATAACACTAAAACACAATTTTTCTAAGGAAGGCTTGAAAATGGAATTCATAAAACATTTGAATGTTTGTGTATCGTGGCAAATAAAGGCATGACCAAAAATTCATAGTGACCTTCATGAGTTCAGAATGTTGTTTTTGGACATCCGCCTTCATTATAATATGATGATAATCAATCTAATATCCAACTTTGTGAAATAGATTTATCCACGTAGTTCATCTAAAAATTCATCAATGACGGAATGTGAAACTTATCTTTAATATTGATCTTGTCTTGACCATAATATGGACACATGCCATGAGCCCCTCTTTCTTGAGTACCACTACCACCAGTAGAAAGTAAGAAATTTTGCTAGGTCTAATAATACCATCCCCTAACATTTCTTCAACCATATGCTTAATTTCACTTTTATGGGCATAAAGGTATCCAGAAGGTTTCATGTTAGAGGAACACTTAGGAATTAGGTGAATATCATGATCATGATTTCAAGGGTGGAATACCCGGGAATATCTTCAAATACTGGAATGCTTATCAATGATCCCTTTGAGATCTAGAGGAATACATGTATTAGATGTTTGAACATCCAGTGAACATAATCATACAATTACACCCATGATGCCCTTTTTCAATATTTTTTCATGACATTAGAGCTTATCACTTTTCCAGGTTTCCTAGATAACTCTTGCACTTGACTTCTCTTCTTTCCAATGAAAATTTCATGAAAAATCTCTCTTTAAAATCAAAAATCCACTATTCCCAATGATTGTAACCATTGGACCTAGTACCCATATCACTCACCACCTAATGATAGAAATATTCAACTACACTACATTCTCCATAGTAAGATTTGATATTATAATTTTCATGAGAAATTGATGGTTTCTCCATTTGCAATCATTAATTGGAACTCTGACACTTTGATATATAAAGCAATTAGAGAGTTTTTGGATAATTATAGAAATGAAATTTTATGAGTACCACAAGAACAAATTAGACTATTACCTTTTTCTTTTGATACATCCTTCGATCTGAGGGTTTGAGGAGTACTAATCCAGCCAATTCCCATGATATAGTGGGAGTCATTTCTTCAGAAAAAATCTCTTCTATGTTTTCATCTTGATATGGTTCTTGTTCTTGTTCTTCTTCCCTTCACAATCTATGTATACCAATTTCTTCTCACCCACACTCCTCCTATGTTCTTTTATCGACTTGTTTTGTCACAATTAAAGAATAAAACTTTTCTTTCTTCCAATTATTGAGGTGTCATCCTTTGTAGGTTGAGGTGTTTTAGAAGAAAGAACAATATTCTCTCCTCAGTAGGATGTTAGGAGTGGTCCTTCTAGTAAAAAGGCATCCATATTTTATTTTCAACATTCCCACCCTGAACGATTCTCTAATTATTTATGCCCTGTGCTGATGTCCTTATGTTGAATGTTATCCTTAAAGCTCCTATGAATAATCAATGAGGTTCTCATCTATAATATTTGTTACCTTATATTCAATCTTTGAAGTTCTCAATGTCCTCGTGTAATTGAACCCTTTTGTTTGATATTTACCAATTTTCTAAAGTTAGGTATTTCCCTTGTATCCTCATAGTGTGCTAGTCATTTCTTCCATGAAAATTGTCCAAGTGTCAAGTGATTTGCAAGAACAAATACATAGATACCATACAAATTTATTACGTTCTAAATATGCTAGAAGCAATTCTTACTTTTCTGTGATGTGGCACATCACAGATCAAAGAACTGCTCCATCTAAAGTATCCATGTGATTGATCCTTGCCATCAAACTTCCTCACATCTATCTTAGGAAAGTGGTTGTTCTCAACCCAAAGTTGGAGTTTCTCCAGCCTTGGTCTATCTTCCATGTCCTCATCATGAATTTCATGGGATACATTTTCACTTTCGTGTGGCCTCTCTATTAGGAAATTTTCAATCATTCCATGATATCCATTTTTAAACCATCCATCTTAGTATCCATATTGCCTCCAACTTAGCTTCACTTAATCCATCATCCCTTGTAGGTCATATTGTTACTGTATTCTTTGTAAATCATTTATGTCCCCATTCATTTCCTCACCTTCACTAAGATTTCAAGTAGGACTATCCGGAGGCTTTTTGGTGTAGAAGTTCCCTCTTCTGGTGGCATGTTGGCCAAGTATCACTTTTAAAACTTGGTTTCTCGTGAGGTTGTTTTGGTTGGACTATATTATTCTTTCTATACCTACAAAATTTCTCAGTCTCCCTTCTAGGTCTAAAATTTCGCTTTGTAGTTCTCTGATATGTCTTCTCTCTAATTCCACAAGTCTGATCAAATTGGATGTGCCAAGTTGAATTTATGGTAACTTCCCACACCTTGTTGATTTTTATCCCTTCCAAAAGAGTGTACTTTGTAAAGCGCAATTCAGAACAATATATAATATTTGATTTTCAAACTTGCACAAAAAATACTAAAGATTCTCTATCTAGTCCAATGCAACTAGACTCAATTTAATTTGGATTCTCATTCAAGAATATATCATTGTTTTACTCCGTAATATCTTATTTGAGACTAGTCCTATTGACTAGTCGATACCCTATCTTACAATGTGTGTATCTACAAAAGTAGGATTACACAGAAGCTGAAATTTTTACAAAAGCTACCATGATAGTATATATGAATAACCACTGAGTTTCAAGGTCTGAAGAATTACAAAAAAAACATTTATAGTGATAATTCCATGATGACTAAAATTCATGATGATTCCATAACCCTATCTTACACAGCTATAGCTCGAGACAAGGCCTCGTGGAGATGAAATGGAACCCTCATGTACCTGATCCGCTCTACTAAATATCCTCCAAGGGGGTTCTTCTGAAACATCTTTTGTAGAAAATTGTAGTGAAAATTCCAAGGTGTCTTAGATGTATCAAATGTAAACCCCAAGACCTTCAACTCATACCAAATGTTAAGAACCAAATATCAAAATAGCATTAAAAAAACATCAATAAGTAAGTACTCAACTTTAGAAAGGAGAGAATTTCATATATTATGTCTTTGAGGTGGAAACCTCCTTATACACCGCATAAATTTCCAAATACAAGATGATTCCAATGAAAAGGTCCCCTTATATATATAGGAGACTAGAGGCAATAACACAACCACGAATCCAAGCCAAAGATAAATAAAATAATATTACTAATGTAATATGCCCCAATTAAGGGTATCGTGCCACTATTTACATGTCTTAAAAGTTCAAGTCCTCCAATATCAGCGTCATATCTATCACATTGGGGATCAAATGACACCACCACATCCTTTTATACTTTCTCTCTTGGATTCTATCACTGATAGAGGGGGAAGTGGTACGAGTGACAATGTTGTTGGTTATCCTAGTGTTTCTCCTAATGGCCTCATATATCCCACCTATTAAAAACTGTGAACCAATCAATCATTGGTATCGACATCATGTTTCTATAAATATGATCAAATGAGCATGAACAATAAAAAACCAAATAATTGAGTGCCTAGAAATAGTTCTTCAATTCTCCCCTAGTGAGAGAGGTGGGTGTGGATATCCCATGAATTCCATCCATGTGTATGGGTGATCATTTAAAACAACAATTTGTTACTCTCATGCAACAAAAAATACCTTGTTAAATATTCATTTGAACTATGCTTGTTGGAGGTGGAGTATTAGTTGGGCCCACCTCACCATGATGGCACAATGTGAGTGAATTAACCATATGCACTAGAAAAAGAGAACATAAATAAATATCCCAAAGGTGAACTCAAATCAACTTATCTATCAAGAATGTGTCATATTCACATGAATACTTCCCATTAAAACTTGAGTCTATATTTTTTTTCCTCCACCCAGGAACTACTTGACGAACCTCATATGGCTACTAGAGATTCTATGGGTTGCAAAAAACCATACTACTTGCAACACCATATAGTATCAAACCCTAGTTCCCCAAAACCATATCTTCTCCATAGGTATCTTCCCGTACACTCTTACCATATGATGGATGCAATCAAAAGAAATCAACACTTCTGTCTTAGTTATCCCTCATAATCGAGGCCTCAAATATTTATCCACCGGTAGAACTTCAAGCTCAATCAAAAACCATATATCTTGGAGTGCCATATCTAGGTGCTACCCTTGGACATCAAAATATCCATGAGGATTCTACATCTTGATTATACTCTCAAGTAAAACTTGACCTTGTCCACATGAGGAGGAATTATAAATACTTCAAGATACTGCACTAAGATAGTGTCCCCTACACCCAAGGATCTCACATCAAGATCACCTTAAGGTTCTTGTACTCTCAATCCCTCATGTTTATGACACTATCTCTAGAACATTGTCTACCAACAAAACAAAGAAGTAATCGTATGAATTTCATGCCCTCTGTCATGCAAGTTGTGGCTTTTTTGAGGGAAATAGTTTGGAAAGTAAATCATGTAGGTTAACTACCCTTTGTTTCATGTATCATGTGATTGTGAAGTAAAAAATCACAGAACATCATATAATATTTACCTTCGAACCCTACATGATTTGTTGAAACCTTAAATGGGGTCTTTTATAAGACAAAATATTCATAAATTAAAAAAATATAAATAGATGAATAATACATGATGGAGGTGAGGACCTTCCTAGAAATCAGAAAATCGAAAACCACTAGTCTAATACCCCCTAGTTAGTATCTAAGTAAAAATATACCACTCAAAATATGAGACAAACAAATTATTTTGAAAATTATATTTCTCTCTGTTTTTAAATTTTTATCTGAAATTTCCCTGAATGTCTTTTTTTTTTTGTAAGTAAGAAGTTTTATATATAAAATGCCATCAAAAACCAAGTTGGAGGTACAAAAAACAGATATTAACCGTACTGTAGTTACTGGACTACCCCAATAGAGGGGAAACCAGTCCATCCAGTTGGGTGAATCAAGTCATAGGTAATTTGACAGTCTAATATATGAGCATTAAGCTGACTGGACAACATCTAAAAAGAGAAAAAATGTTAAAACTTAAAGAACCCCTGTGGGCTTAAACACTTGGAAGATAACCTGGCCAGGTGGCAAGGATGGACTTGTACCAAGGTTCCTCTTCGACGAGTGTCCCTTGACTTTCCAACTGCATGCCAGCATCCACGTTGCTCTCATATCTGTCGGCGACTGGCGAGGTGTCCTGTAGCGCATGCTGTCCTGTGGCCTTCTCCACGCCTGNGAGCGCTACATCTGGGCGTTTCCTTCGCTGGTCTCTGCATGGGGTTCCGCTGCTGAAGCCGCACCTACTGGGTCCTGGAGAAAAGCATCTTGGAGGGAGGAAAGGATTTGAAGGAGGGTTGTGACCTTTCCATCCATGGTCTATAGACAGAATTGGAGGTCCTCCACCCCCTGACAGAGTTTGAAGACCAGGCCAAAGAGAATAGTAAAACTTTCTTTCAACTGCGTGTCAAAGAAGGAGTCAGAAGACGGGTTCTTGTTGTTTCGGGGCCTGCGAAATGGAGGTGGCACCCCCATGGGCATTCTTGAGGAACCAGCTGCTGGTGCGTGGGAGGGCTCGACAGTTCTAGAGATTGGGGGGACTGGAAGGTAATGCAAGGAGGAACCCGACGAGCTGTCAATGATGGCTAAACAATCAAATCGAGAGACAGGCGGGGTGGGGGAGGCAGGAGTTGTTGGCTCGGGCTGAAGGGGTGGTGAGGTGAAAGTGGAAGGTGACTCAGGGGGTGAGACAGAGGGTCGGGGCCAGCGAGGTTTCCATGGAGAGCCTCTTCGCGGCTATCCCCTTTGATGCGGCATGAGTTTCATTGAATGAATGTCGAAGAAAACCAAGTGCACCAGGCGGAGGTAGAGAGCCTGGGCTACAATCAGGTTGGGGCATCAGAGGGGAGAGCCAGTCAGGCCGCGAGCGGAGGCGAGAGGCGAACACAAGCAACAGGGCCATGGAATAAATAGTAAAGGAGAAGTATGTTGCAGAGTTAAAGCCACTGCAACGTTGTAATGGTCAGTTAATGCAGGATCCGGGTGGCGGGCGATGGCACGAGCTCGTCACATGGCTCCTTGCCTCGTTGGTCGATCCGTTCCTCCTCCTCGCGCCATTTGGCTCACACTAGCACCCCATCCGGGGGAATTTCCCTGAATGTCTTATAAGAGCATCCAAGCTCCATTTTTCATACCATTCACACCATTGGATTTGTATTTTTGAGAACATTCACACCATCTCATTTGTTTCGTATGTGCAAATTTCGGTTTGGCGACCATTTTCACACCATTTATCACATGGAGTTTGATGTCTACTTCAATTGTATGCTCTTACACTTGGATATAGACATATAATTTCCCTTTGCAAGACTGCATCACCACCCTATTTTTCACCGCTAAAATACATATAGGTTTCACCCCATCTAGACAAGTTTCCTTCCCATTTGGAAGTTCCACATTGCACTCATCTAATGATAACACTCCACCTCAATGGGTTTACCTAGTTTGGATTCATTTTCTTACTGGAACTCATTCCACCAATTCCATTTAGGATCTAGAATCCTTTTAGTCTAACTTCATGTCACAAAGCCTCATGCTTTGGTATTTTAATTTGTTGGCCTTACCCAGGGACTCCTAATAAATTACTAATGGTACATGATATTTTTCTTATCATTATGTAGTCAAAACTCATATTTGTGTTCAATATCTCATTTATATCATAACATTTCTCCATTTTCTGAGAAGACCCACCCAGGGTGTATTCCCTTGTCACATTCAGTACATCTTGTTTGGAACCGTTTGACTAGGTTTGGAACTTGTCTTTTTGTTGCAAGAAAATAATTTCTTTTTAATAAGAATAAATACAAAAAAATCCAAAATATATCCAAAAACAAAATGTTGGGGAGAACATCTTAGCTATGTTCAAGGCCATATTTTTACTAAACCAATTCTTTCACCATATATTCTCCATTTTGGGTAGGCATGAGTGTCTCCCTTGTTCTGAGCATTTGTTCTTAGTAACCCACGTTTTCCCATTTATATAAAATCCAATTTTTATTTTCATCCCAATCATACCATACACTCAACTTTATCATCATGGTTCTTAATATTTGTATATTCCATAATTTTATCCTTGTCACCTTGATCCTTAAATATCCTTGTTACCATCAATACAACTTCGTTTCCATATCCCCCAGTATGCCCTCAACATTACACCTTCTCTAGTCCCCATTTTGACATTGTTCAAGTTCTATTGTTTAGTTTTACTATTGATAACTAGGTCCTCATCCTTGTTGGGTGGAAGGAGCAGGTAGGGTTCTCTTTTTTCCTACGAGAAGCACATAATTTGTCTACTCTTAGAGCCTGGGTCACACCACTAATAATAAAGTAGAGGATTACACTCGTATTCAAGGATTTGTTATAGAAAGGGCCCATAATATTAGTAAGCGCATAATCCTTGGTGACTCTAAAAACACAATAAAAAACCTATGTATAGGATGATCTCCTTGAGATTTGAGACTCAAATCAATATTTTACAAAATCAAAAAGGAATTTCAAGCCTTCCAACAAGCACCATAAAAAACCTATGTATAGGATCATCTCCTTGAGATGTGAGACTCAAATCAATATATTACAGAATCAAAAAGGAATTGCAAGCCTTCCAACAAGCAGATCATTCCATTCACATTTTCAAAATAAATAATAATAGGGCAAATAGGCAAGCCAACCTAGACATCTCCAATAAAACAAGGGTCGTTTGTGTTGATGGCCGCTCATAATACCACCCAATTTTGAGTTGAGACTTCTTCGAAAAAAAATTCATGTCCTACGATCCCCACATGGTCAAGAGTTGGATTAAAGGCCACATGATTTTCTAATGTTGATATTCCTTTTCCTTAAATCCACCCTGCATGATTTCTCACTTAAGTTATTCCCTCACTTTATCATGGGTGCATGTGGTATAAACCTGTCTAACATCGCTCTCCCCTTTCATACCTGCAATCATGACCATACATGGATGTTGTGCGATGCAATCCAAGTTGTTATCATTTCAACCACTCATGTCTTATTTCTCCTTCATGGATCTATGTCCTCTTTATGAGAATTCCTTTATGTTGAGTTTCTTGGAGTATGTTTGGTTGGAACCCAACTTGAAGCTTATGTTCAACATGCATGGGTATATGTAGTGGTATCTAGCCCAATGGAAAGGAGGGGTTTAAGTATTCATAAGGCATCTGCCTCTCGTCTAGCGACGGAATTGGAGGATTTTTTTTTTTGGGTGAAAACCTAGCAGATTCAAATGAGCAATTTATCCGCCCAGGTTATTTCTCTCCTAGAAATTATGGTTCAACAACAACAAAAAAACAACAACTACAATATGGATGCTTCTCTCTTCACAATCAACTTGAGGAATTACATATGTGCTCTAGCTCTAGTCATATGATTCGGTTGGTCTTCGAGGGTTCAATTGTCTTTTCATCTCCATTTATACCACCTTCATTATCGAGCTTAAACACACCAGCCTCGTGGCCTTTTCATTGTGAAGGACCATACTTAGTTTAACTATATGGATGTATTGTTTTTACCTACTTAGTGTATAATTTTTTATCATACTATACTCTGTTGGTCCTTTTGAAGCTAGAAACTTTTTAGAATTGTTAATCATTTTTCCACCAGCTACATTTTGTAAATGAATAGAGCCCCTCCTGGGATTGCCTCCAAAACTAGAAAAAACTATGTACCTTCGCTACGTGTTTAGCGTAGCCTTTTTAATTAATTAGATATCTCCCAATTTTTATTTAAAACTAACTAGGTCATCATCCTTTAATGTTCCATTTAGAGGAAGTCTTGAGTCTCCAACGAATTTGCTAACTTGACCCCTTAGGACATGATATATGCTTTTGGGACCCATGGCCTTCCGTGAGGCCTTAAATCTCCAAACATGTAACATCCCAAATTTTGATCCCCATAAATTGTAATGTAATTATATACATGTGAATTAGGTTGGTGAGTCGATACGATTGGGGAAAATATCCCATATTGATTAATATGGTCGAGAATCGAATTGTATATTATGAACATTGAATTAATTAATAAAAGTAATAATACTTCGTTTTGATGTGAGAAGGATGAAAATGATGTGGGGATATGATTCCACAAGAGAATGGGATCCAAGGGGGAATTTTTCATGGGTATTAATCCAACCCACATTCCTGAAATTATTATCATTATGTAAACAATTTAGTTGTTTGTTAGTGTTCCCAAAACCAATGTTTTAAACTCATGTAAGATGGTGGGTGTGAGTGGTCACATCCCATAGTGTTGGAGAKTATGTGATGAAGTACAATCATATTTGGGAAGAGTGAGAGTCAAGCAAGCAAGGAAAAAGAAGAAAATTCTTATGCAGAATAGAGACAATGTTTACATGGAGATTATGGGCAACAAAGGAAGAGGGGAGTGCTAGGAAGAGAATCAACCATGTTGTGTTGGAGGGAATCCATTGTTTAGTTGTGTGTTAAGCTAGAAATGAGGCATGTGTGCCTGTAAAATAGGTTGTAAGCCTGTAGTTTGTTTCCTACTGAGGAAATGGCTCAAGAGCCTTGTGAAGAATGTTGTGAGCACTCTTGAAACAATTGAGAGTTCCTTAAGTCCATAGATAAGATATTCTTGGACAACTTAGTGCATTGGAAGCCTTGATAAACAAATGGTATAACCCGAGGTAATTAGAGTAGTGAAGGGGGTACATTTCTTGGTTTGTGCAGGTTGTGGGGAAGATAGAGATGGTGGATTGGAATTGTTGTAGAAGTAGACCCTGGGTTTGGGTTGTTGAGTGTGGAGAGTGGACATCCAAAGGGATAGATCTCCTTGTGGACTCATATCCTCACCTCGGGGATGGAATGTTGTTTATTTTTGGAGCAACAATGCCTATGGATGAGAGGTTCATCCTTTGTATGCAGCCAAATGGTTATATTTATAAACATATAAGTGTTTCTATTATGTTATTTATGATTATTCCACTGTCTAAATGATATTTGAATGTTTTGTTATGTTTTGATGGGTTTACATACATTCATGAATTTATAGATGTTGTAGATGTATGGTTGAATCAACATACTGTTTTGTTGCAATTTCTATGGGCCTGATGCCCCTTGTTCTTCTGTTATATGTATGGGGCATATTTAAATTCATATTCAGCAGGTAAAGTCCTTTTTCACAGTGATGGGACTAAACATGGGTGTTGGGTACGTTGCACATTCGCTATAGATTTAACATTTTTTATATGAGTGGGAGACGAGAATTATTTTGATTTTTTGTGCACCAAGGATGGGTATTGTGTTGTTAGGGCCGTTTTTATGGTCCAAGGATAAAAAAACATTTTAGAGATTCTTCTAGAGATTATGGTCCATGCACTTGTTCTATGACTACTGCAAAATCTCTATAGAGTGAAAATTTGTCTTATCGGTGGGATATATTCACAATTTCAAAATTTTATGCACCAAGGATGGTTGTTGTGACCCTAAAAATGATCTATGGATGTCTTGAGCCCTCAATAAGCCCTCTTTATTTTTGAAAAAGTAAAGGGTCCCACATTTAAATTTTGGAAAAAACTTCTTTCATTTTCATTTGATTTTGTCTTGCTTAATTTCAAAGGTTGGTTTGATGGTTTCCTTTCTTGGGTGTTTGGCTTTCCACACTTCTTATTATAGATTCTTTTGGCTTATATTTCTTAAGATGAGGATTTCATGATAAAATATTTTCAGAACAAAAAATCATTAGCGAAATTCCACCCATGTATCTAGCTTAATGATTATTATTTTGGTGATGGGATTGTCACATCACGTAAGTAATTGTTATGCCATTTGAGTCTTTTTATATATTCTCATTCAACATGGTTTTCATGCTCATATGAACTTATTCAAATTGATCACATGCCTCGATTTTCTTAAAATTGGATTATCACAGTGTTTCAACAGTTTCGTCAAGGTTCAGTCTTCGGTGCATTAATGAATTAATTGAGCACTTTGGTGGATTGAAATAATTCAATTAAAAGTTAAAGTTTAATATAGTTCATTTGTGCCTTAGAAGAGTACATGTTAAGGAGTGGGAGAAAGCTGACAATTTTCTATTTTCACAATGTATTATTTTTTAGGAGCCTTGAACTTTTGGAAAGATGAATTCAATTCAGTTAAGGTTTTCTCATATGCATTTATTATGCATCTTGAAAGAATGTATAGTAAAAAGTAAAGACGAACTAATAGTTTTCAATTTGAGTGAAGTATCATTTTATAAAACTCTTAAAAAATGATTTTTGCATCATTTTGCTTGTAGGTGAATATGATTAAATTCTTTATGAAGATCATTGTAATTCTGAAAACTTCATTGTTTTCATTAAAAGTTTGGTCATAATAATAATATTCATCATTGTAGTTTATAAGATCCTTTGGCATATATGTATAGGAGGATCATTTGGTTGCATGGAGAACTTATTAAACTGTTTTAATCCTTTTATAGGCATGATTAAGGTTCATATATTTGGAAATAAGGAACCTAGAAAAATTTCACATGATAAACACAAGCATTTACAAGTTGAAGTGCATAATTAAAGGTACTATGGTAGTTATTCAAAATGATTTCACATTACTCTTAAACCATATCACCAACTCACTTGATCAACAAAATAAAGTCTCCATGATTTTATGATAATGCGCCACGAGGACATCATAGATTACACTATATCATATAATTGACCACAATAACTTTATTAAATGCTTCCTCATACAAGATACAAGATCTAATATATGACATTAAAATACCAGGTCACAGAAAGCCAAAAATCATTGATTTTTCAGCTTCGACATGATTAGGGTTGTGAGGACATGTGAGTTTATGTGAAAAATGGTCATTACACCTAGAAAAAGTAGAGAACTAAAAATCAAGTTGTCAGTCCATGTTTTCACTAAAAATATGCCACAAATTTACAGTCTAGAAAGTCACTATGATGCACAGAAAAAGATCCATGAATTTGTAAAATATTCAATCATCATATCCCAACTAAGTTACATAAGATTATGATCTTTATAGAGAGTAACAATGAATAAAAGCACTACTTAATAGAGTGAAGTTTTGTTGGTAAAGATAAAACCACATGGATGTAATAATGATCACCAACTAACTCATATGAAATGGATTTCTGCATGATCTTTCTCCAAAAAAGTAATYAATTTGCAGATTCCAAATTGTAAAAGGAGAACTAGATCCTGGGCGCATTGGGTGGCGGAAGATCGCATGACAAAGGGGAGGATGGACATGATACCAGAAGTGGGAGAATTTTGTAGGTAGAAGGGAAAATTTCTCTCTCCCAGAGTTATAAGTTCTCAAATGAACAAATGATATAATACAGTCTGAGTGGGCCTAATGGTTAAGAACATGTCTTTCTTCTTAGGAGGTCACAGGTTCAAATCTAGAGGGGGGTAGGGTATGTATACCTTCGTAGACTTTACCAGTCAAATCATTGGGAGGAGGGGGTCCCTTGTCCCACAAACAAGGGAGTCTCATACACTAATTTGGTGTATTGGCTTGGCCGTGACCTTAAAAATAGATGATGATGATGATGATGATGATTGTTGTTGTTGTTGTTGTTGTTGTTGTTGTTCTTCTTCTTCTTCTTCTTCTTCTTCTTCTTCTTCTTCTTCTTCTTCTTCTTCTTCTTCTTCTTCTTCTTCTTCTTCTTCTTCTTCTTCTTCTTCTTCTTCTTATTATTATTATATATTATATATTTTAAAAATTGATATTTCTATCAAATTTTATAAAATATTTAAGACCCTAAGTCTCGCTGGCATGTTTTGTTGAGTGAAGAAGAGGTGATTTTGCATTTTTGTTAAGCAATTTCTTATGTTTACACTCAATTATCATGCAAAATATTTCCATGATCATGTTTGTTTTCAACCTAACTATACATTAAGTAAAAGATACATCATTATTATTATGAATATTTTTATGATTAATAAGAATGGGTGTATGTGCATCTACAAATGATAAGTTTTTTATGAGTTATTTCTAAAATATTTGTCATATTTATAGTTCTATTCTTTTACTTGATATCCGTACATTAAGTTGTTAGTGATGAGAAAGGGTATTTATATATGTTAAGAAAATTTCTTGTAGGATGTGGATGTATAAATATTAGCTTAGGAACTGACCTATGAGACTGCTCTCTCTTATTTCCTTATTTTCAATACATTCAAACTTTTTCTTTGATTATCATTAATAGTGTAGATATAACTATTGTTATATATTTCTAGTAATAATATTTACTACTTGTAATGATTCTTTGGGATAATGAATTCCTTCTAGTCTTGAGAATCAATCATTTTTATCGACATTCTTCAGTTAGCATTTTCTCTCAGCTGAGATAGAATTAATATATTAGTTTATGCAAATCTAAATTTGTCATATCATATATCAAATAGTCAATTCTCTTCTCCAAAGAGAAAATATATTTAGTGGAAAACTGAGCCCACATATCCATTGGAAACTACCATCCCCAATGAAAAAAACGTCTATTTTGGGGCTTCTTATTGGGTAGTTAGCCCCTGTTGCAGAAAGGACATGTCTTCCTATGAACAATTGGCGCTAGAAGGAGGGTTGGATGAGAAGCCAGGCCTATGGACATTCGTTGTGAATGAATTTAACTTTCAATGGATATTGACCAAATCCCTATATGGGAATGCATTTTTACTTTACCATCTACTATCATTCGCAATAAGACATTTTTATTCTTGTCTAAAACTAAGTTTGATGGAGAATGAAAGGAATCTTATCATGAGCATATCCTTCAGTTTATTATTATTTGTATTAATCACTCTATTACTAATGAAGTTGTTCTATGAAGTTTACTAGCTTTCACTTTCAAAGGGTGGGTTAAAAAATGGTTACAATATCTTCCTGGAATTTTAAAATCCCTAAAGAACTATCATGTGGACATATGGGTCCTTACCAATCCTTTAAACTCCCTAATGTTTTTTACATTAAGAAAGCTTTAAAAAACTATCCTAGATTGCAAGCATGTGGGCATGTATGGGCCCGTTACTTTGATCTTTAAACTCTCCTACTTATGTAAACTAAGAAAACAATTTCAAGAAACTATGCTAAGTTTGCAACATGTGGGCATGTATGGCTCCTTACAAATTTAAGATGATTTCAAAAAGAAACTAAGAGGAGCCCTAGGGGGGCTTTGTCCTCTCCTAAAGATTTTGTTAAGGGAGATGAAATGTTCCCTTAACCACCTTTTTGATTCTCAAGATCACTCTATGCTGTGAGAGAAGAACATACTCAATGATTAGAGTTGATTTATGGTCCCAATGCAAGTGTTTTTATATGTGATAGCAAATAATCTCAACTTAACTTTTACAAACCAAACAAGCCATCCATGTGGAAACCAAAGAAAAAGAAGAGAAATATGGTTCTTTTTACCCCCTAAGTGCCTATGTTTGACTGACCTTTCATATGGGAAAAGAATATAAGTGGAGTACATTTACAAATTGCATGAAAGAAATATTTTGAAGGTTAGGGGTCTTCAAATCATCACAAAAACTCTTACAATTTTGAAACTCTAGAAATGTGTGCGGGTTAGAGTTCAGACAGATGTGCAGTGGGAACACAGTGCACAGAATGCGCAGAGAATAGAAGACCCTTTGGTGCATAGTGAGATGAATGCACATAAAACATAAATACTTTGGGTGCACAGTGCGCTGACTGCATGTTTGTGGGCTGAAATACCCTCGCACGTTCTGATACGCATCGGGGTGGGGGGATTTTGAATGAAATTCTCCTCCTCCGGCTTCAAACTTATCTCTTGACAGGTAAGGATAGGCTAGTTTTGGTACCTACAAGGAAAATGGGTCAAAAATAAGTTCTCTCAAAGCCCAAATAGGGAGGAAATTGATACCTTATCCCTAGTATGATTGCCAATCTGTTGTGTTTGTTTCATCACTTGGGTGAGAAAAACAAGGGCACTTTCATGTCTAGTTGGGCCTGCTGGACAAGATAGAGGTTAGTGCATGAGTTAAACAATCCAAGCACATGAAATAAACAAGTGAATAAACTAGAAACAACTAAGGAAATAAAACTAGAATGCATAAGAAAATTTGAACCAAAAACAATCAACCAATGACCAAGATTATGCCAC
>SNQJ01S0021326.1:315509-327343 GCA_010110895.2 Picea sitchensis
ACATAGTTCCTCAAATACCCTTCAACCCACTTGTTGACAATCTCAGTCTGCCCATCTGTCTAAGGGTGATAGCTGGTGCTAGGTGTCAACTCTGTCCCCACCAACTGAAAAAACTCTCTCCAAAATTTCCCTATGAACCGACTGTCCCTGTCACTGACGATGTTCTTCAGCAACCCATGAAGTATAAATACCTCCCTGAAAAAAATATCGGCTACCTGAACTGCATTGTACTCTGTCAGTATGGCGTAGAAGTAATAAAACTTGGTCAATTTATCAACCACTACATAGATACAATCCTTACCCTGGATCTTGGGTAGACCCGTGATGAAGTCCATAGATATACTCTCTCATTTCTTCTCTGGAATGCGGAGTGGCTAAAGTAGCCTTGTTAGAAGAGCATGCTCTAACTTGTTCTGCTGGCAAGTCACACACTCACTGATGTGTCTCATAACATCTTGTTTGAATCCCTTCCATGAGACCCTCTCTCTGATCTGTCTGTAGGTTTTGAAAAACCCATGATGGCCTGCTAGAGGTAAATCATGAGTTGCGGTGAGGATCTTCTTTGTAAGCCCTGAATCTAGCACCAAGTAGACTCCATCCTTGTAAAATATGACATCGTCAATGACCCTATACCGTTCATCATGCATCTACCCATCCATCACCTCACAAGCGAACTTATTCTTGGAATATTCCACTAACAAGTGGGATTTCCAATTTGCTGAAATCTCCATCAAAGAACCTGTCGCACGTCTCCTCGATAGTGAATCAGCCACAATGTTCTTCTTCCCCTTGACATACTCTATGTCAAATTCGAATGCCTGTACCTTCGTCACCCATTTCTGTTGGCGCTCACTGAGGTCCTTCTTCTCAAGGAAATACTTCAAATTGTTGTGATCAGTCTTGACCACAAATTTGCTTCGCACCAAATATTGTCTGAACTTGGTCAAGGCATGCATGGTTTCCAACATTTCCTTGTCATAAATGGAGTAAAACCTATCAGGTTGACTAAGCTTCTGGCTCTCGAATACAATGGGGTGTCCTCCCTGCATCAAAACTGCACCAATCCCTTTGTCGGATGTGTCACACTCTAGTACAAATGGCAAGGTGAAGTTTGGTAGTGCCAACACTAGACAAGTACCAATGACTTCCTTCATGTGATCAAAGGATCCCTATGATTTCTCAGTCCATATGAAGGCCCCATGCTTGGTAAGATCTGTCAGCGGTGCTCCAAGCTGAGAAAACCCCCAGACGAACCGCCTGTAATAGTTGCACAGCCCGAAGAAGCTCCTCAATTCTGTCACATTCTTAGGCATCGACCAATCCAGAATGGCCCTGATATTCTCTTGGTGCACCTGTACCCCCTGTGCACTGATGATGTGGCCTAAGTAATGCAACTCTGTCATACCAAACTCACACTTGGACTCTTTGGCATATAATGAAAGTGCCTCCATGATGCTCAATACCTCATCCAAGTGCCTCATATGCTCTTTCCATGATCGACTATAGATCAAGATGTCGTAGAAGAAAACCAAGATTGATTTCCTTAAGTGATCCCTGAATGTATGGTTCATGCAAGACTGGAATGTAGCGGGTGCATTGGTTAGCCCAAATGACATAACCAGGAACTCGAAGTGTCCAAAATGACATCGAAATGTCGTCTTCTCTATGTCCTGCTCTCGGATGTTGATCTGATGATATCCATAGCGTAGATCAATTTTTGAGAAGAAAACTGCCCCATGCAGTTCATCCATCAACTCGTCAATGCGGGGGACAAAGTACCGATTCTTGATGGTTTTCTTGTTCAAGGCTCAGTAATCAATGCACATCCTCATGGTGCCATCCTTCTTCAGAACTAAGACAACTGAAGAGGCAAATGGGTTGCTACTCGGTCTGATGTGTCCCATCGCCAGCAAAAACAAACATTAGTTTTTGAAGGGTTGCCTAACTTCCTAACTTCCATATTTTATTCCACCATAATTTTTTAAAACTTCTTCCATCTTGGCATATTTTCTTCCACCACAATTTTTTAACTCTTCTGGAAACTTCTTCCATCTTAGCTATATAACCCGTTTTTCCAATATGTACCCAAAATATTTTGTTCTCTGTCTATTTTAGATCATCTTCTTCATCCTTAAGCATAATATCACTATGTTTTAATATCTAGATATATTGGGTCAATAAGCTTAGCTAAATCTCATTTGAAGTCTAATTGCAAAGTATGTTTGCATTGTTGACTCCACTAAGAAAAATGATGTGTATCACTTGCAAGAAAGAAAACATCTTAAAATCCCACTCTACTCCTTCAAATATTTCAAATTAAACTAGACTTTGAAACAATATTGCATGAGTAGTATTGCAAGCTATATATGTATGAGTAGTATTGCAAGCTATATATTTTGATAGAAAGTTAGAGTTTACAAACCATAATCATGTTTTCAAATGGATCAAAGTTAAAGTTTATAGCTTTGTCACCATGTTTAATAACTCACAACCTATTTCTATATATATATATAATCCAAATATAGCAACCCAAAAATCTTAGGTAAGCTAATCTACACCCTTTCTCTTTCTCATTAAAGTGGATATTTGTACCATGAGGGAACCTAGAGGTAATAGTATTCACACCATGAGATAAGTAGAAGTAGTTGTTGAATGTTGTGTGTCCTCATGCATAAGATAAGTAAAATTAGTTGTTGAATGTTGCGTGTCCTCATGCATATATATACCCATGAGGGCACCTAGAGGTAATAATATTCACACCATGAGATACATAGAAGTAGTTGTTGAATGTTGTGTGTCCTCATATATATATATATACTCATGCATATAAATATGTGACAGGTAAACTAATCTACACTCTCTCTCTCTCACTAAAGTGGATATTTGTACTATGAGGGCACCTAAAAGTAATAACATTTACACTCTGAGGTACCTAAAAGTAGTTGTTCAATGTTATGTGTCTTCATGCATATATATACTCATGCATATAAATATGTGGACAAAGAGGTAGTTGCTCAATAAGAGTATGCCATAATTAATATCCATAAAGTTCGAGTGTATGTGTTTGATGACCTTTGTATGAACCTCTTTCAAAAAAAGTTCTTAGTGCATACATATGGCCATGAAATGGATGAGAAATATGATAATTAGTATTATTTCATGGAGATGAAAATAATGGAGTAGACAAGACATCAAATATACATATCACTCCCTATTTGAATCTCATTTATAAAATCTTTTCAAGGATAAAGGTCATGAAAGTTATCAAGAAACTTGGGGTGTCCCTAGCTAACACTGACAACCACAAGACAAGGAGCCACTAAGAAAAGTATTATCATTTCAATTTTGAAGAGACCATTTTACTATAATAATACAAAGATGGACTTCCATAGAGACCCAAAATGAATTATATGCACACACCATGCAAAATAATAAAATGAAACAGAATATACAAGACAAGAAAGGAATAACAAGATTTCATAAAAACCAAATGCCCGTGACTATATTTAAACATAATCACATGCAACATGCAAATTAAATGTATTTCAATAATATTAAATGGTATTAAATTGTAGATTCATAAATAAAGACAAGGAAATTATCTTTTGACAAAAGATAGTATAAGAAACTAATTGCTTACAAGAAATTTTCCACCCAACCATTGGCATCTAAGGTATATACCACCCCCAACCCAAAATATGAGGTGACCAAGGTGCACTACAAGGAGAACACCTTCGAGCGAAGTATTTTACAGAACCTCCCCGAAAATTTTATCCCTTTTCTATTTATAGCGAAGCAGAGAACCAAAGGTTTTTGCGGATTTTTTTTTACTAATGTTCCTATATGGTACATACGCACTGTTGCACCCCTAAAACATAGCGTATTAGTTCTTAAATGTTCAAATGCACCATCAATTGTTATAGCACAGGTTGTTATTAGAGGTGGGCGGGAAGAGGTTTTTGCAGAGGCTTTTTTACTAGTGTGCCTTTTTGGTACCCACGCACCAATGGACACATATAAAAAATGCACCGATGACTAAATGTTTAAAAGCACCTTTAGATGTTATAATAAAAATAACAAGCATCGATCAAAGAACACCGATGCCGTTGAACATTACACCCTGCTATGCATTACTATCATCAGGTGCACCATAGAAGGGTAAATAAAAAAAAATATGAAATTGATTTTCACTGTTACACTTCATCTCATGCTTCCAAAATAACAAGAAAACATCAATTCTCAACCTCCTTTCAAAGATGATTTGTTTCTAGTTCTCTACAGTGACTTGGATAACTCCATTGCTAGATTTCAAACATTTCCAAATCTCATAAATTACCAGGAATTTTCATTTCCTCTCAATGGTGAAATCATGCTTGCTTGGGACATGAGACTCCAGGATAATTGTTTATTACCTTCATATTTTCCTTTTCATCCAATTAAAATTGTAATTTAGCTTGAAATTTGACATTTTTTTCAATTTCTTTTCCAATTCCGCATGGTGCACCTGAACGCTTTGACTCACCTTGATGCAGTGCATCCTGTGTTAAATTTACAACAAGCATTGTTGTCAGTGTGTCTAATATAAACATAGACACCATTGTCGTTCAAGGAACAACATCACGATAAATTAAAAAACAAAGTGGTGCATCCTTTCAGACACCCTACAACCGATGCATACTTAGTTTCTCCCCGCACCATAACATTCCATTTAATTAAGTGAAACACTAAATTTACGTTCCATAAACTTTAATTTTGTATTGAAACCATTTTAACCAAATACACCAGTGTTGTTTACAGAACTGCACCGAGACAAATATTGACTAACTTAGCATAGTGGGTTATCTCATTGGATGCCCCATGATCAATGCTATATTCTTCAGAAAGTACCACTGAACAAACCTTTGGTTCTCGAATATCATGGTAGCACCGGTGCATTGGAAGTAACACATAATATCACTTAAGTTGTGATAACAATTATTTAACGTAACATCGCCCATACGTCCAACAAAAACACCGGTGTTGTAAAGAGCATAGTACTGGGAGGAATTTTCACAAATTATCAATGTAGCGCATATTATGGTAAGCACCGATAAGATGTTCGGCAATGCAGTAATTAATATAAACACACTGGTGCGTTCTATTAATCAAACACACCGTCCAATTTTCTATCCAATTTTTTTGCTCGGTGTTACGTCAAATACATACAACACATTGATGTTGTGTATTGCAAGATATCGATAAAAATACATAATGATCTACCATAGAATTTCGTTTTATGGGACATCCTGTTACCGATGTATTATAAGAGAAACACATCGATAACAATGCAAACAAATCTAAAAATGGAATGTTGGTGTGTTAAATTCACCACAACCCATTGGTGTTGTTAACAGAGTCACACTGAGACAAATATTTAAAATAATATCATAGCGGTGTATCTTTTAATATGTGTATGTTATCAATGCATCATAAAATACAATGCACCATCAAAAAGTGTCATGTGCTCCAAGGAACATAGAGTACCGGTGCTTTTCATATAACAAAGCAGACCACTTGGTTTAATAGAAAAAAATTATATTAAAGTGGTGCATTCCATAGAGCCGTTTGCACCACATTACATAGTTCATATTTAAAATAACATCGTGGTGCATTTTGCATGTCAACCCGTAACTAATGCGCTATGTAACACAATGCACTACTATAGATATCGGTGCTTTATTAACAATGATGTACTGGTGCGTTAAATTTTACAGATCATTGTTCAATGTTTTTTGTTTGCAATAGAGCATTGGCAATGGTGCTTTTTATATTTTTTAATATAGCATCTCTTACTTTTTCACTTTTTGTTTGAAAAAATAAATTAATTTTAGTTTTTTATAAATACAAATTAGTTATGTATGTTTGTGTTTAATAATTTAATTTTTTTTATCTATATATATTTTCCTAATTCACAAACTACATATGCAGACCTCCACAATTGAATTTTGTGGAGGTTTTGCTTTGCGAGGGAAAAAAAAAAGGTCACTCTTTAGTGCCTCTCATAATTTAGCACATGGAATCGATCCTCTATCATTTCCTTAGTTATCTACCTCGACTCTGCTCCTCCATGAGTTGCTCAACTTTCTCCAAGATACCGTACTCATCATTCATGTTGCATAATATGAATTGGCATCAATTCTCCTTTAAATCACATACCTACACCTCTTATTCTTTGTCTTTAGGGGGCTTATTGAATATATTTTTGAGGATAGGGAGGAATTTAGTAGCCCCAAAGTATTTGTAATGAGGGACCTTGTTGGTGGCACCAAACAAACCAACTTCATTCCCTTCCATGTCCGTCATCTTGGCCCCTACTTTGGCATAAGTAGGATTTTTAATGATGCAAAATGGCCACCCGGCACGTCCGCTCTCACCAGGACCTTCTCTCCCCTAGGCCCGAAGAGCTGAATGCTCTTCTAATCCCACTTCGGGACTTTCCAGCACCCACAGGATGCTTCTCCCACGATATCCCTTTGCCTTATCGGGAAATCGGAACTCGCGAGATTGCGAGTTCTACACTCGGGTCACACAATTCCCGAAACCCGATGAACTATTCACTTTATGCCTTCCTTGCTTCTGTCGGGAATTATCCCGTCACAAAATCGGCCTTTGTGAGGTAGTGAATTACTCACCTCAAGGATTCCCGATCCCCGATCCGCGATGGCACTTAGCTTCGCTCCTCAGCCCCCTCTGGCTAACTCCTTTCCTGCGTGACCTGCCAGTCCACGAGACCACGGCCCGTTCCCTATCGAAAATTCGGGCTTCGCGAAATCGAAATGCGTCGAACTCACGCTTTTGGGATCTCCGATCCCTGACTTCCGATGCCACCTGTCCTCCTTTATTGCGCTCTGTGGCCCCACGCACTAATTGACGATTGCCGAGATATAGCCTCTCGCGACCTCGCAATATTTGACGCAAATCTTTGTGGCTCCAACTCACGAACCTCCGAGCTCACGATATGTCGATGCCACCTGTCGTCGTCTCCCTACAGGGTTGACATCCCGACACCTGTCCTCCACCACAAATGGCGTGACTGTGGGACTTTCGGGTTTCGGAAATTCGCGACTCCTCCGCGACTCCCTTGGCACCGAAAATCCCGAAACGCCGAACCCCGACTCTCCCAGATCCTTGGACACGCATCCCGCAGATCAACGGTTACTACCGAGTTGGGAAATCGCAAATCACGATGTAAACATACAAGCCTCCTGTCTCTGGAATCCTGATCCTCCGATCCACGATCCTGGGGATCTCTTGCCACGTATCCCCGCTGAAATCAATGGTTGAGATCCTTTCCGGAAATCGCGGATCGCGATTCCTTTCTACAAGAATTCCTCGACCATAGAAACCCTGATATACTGAACTCTGAATCTCCGGGGTCTTCCTCTGCCCCTTTGGGCTTAAACCCTGTGCAACTTTCCTGAGATATAATGGCTGTCGGGATTTCTAGGTGAGATCCGACGACTATCGGTCCTCCTCTCCTATGCACTCTTTCTGACGCTCCCATGGACGTTAATATTCAACGGTCCAGATTTCCTTTGCTGCCGATCCGATGGCCACTGTGCTCTCAACAGAGCCTCCTTATGCTTCGTCCTGCCTTGAGAGACTTTCCAAGGTTCTAAAGACCTCGACCTTTGTTGTCTTTCATCTCTGCGAGCTCCTTGATTTTGAACCTCGTCGATGCACGTAAAAGTGTTGCCCTTCCTGAGATTTTCCTCAAACCTTTGATGATTTGACTTCTACCTCCTGTAGAGTCTTCGCGCTTATACCACATTGTCTCTCCTGAGCTCCTTCGAACGCTCAGACCCCTTGGGGAATTTTGTCTTCTTCCCTTCTCCCACAGATGGAAAATAAACCGGATGCCCTCCTGGCTATCCTGTGACTCACGCGACCCCTGGCCGAGTTCCCGGGGATTCAGTAACCCAGTGAAGATCCTTCCTTGGACTCTTCCTATAAATGGAAAAACTCAAAGAGTTCTATGTTCTCCTGTGCTCCTACACACTTGTTCGATACCCACCTGGCAGAGCCTTCCAAAACCTTCTGTGATTCTGCCTCTTCTTTTGAACTCACAACAGAGTTCTTCCTCTGTGCACTCCTTGCACACACACGCTCAATGCCCGCCTGACAGAGCTTCTCAGAACTCCTTAGAGATTCTGACTTCTATCTTCGAATTCTCAACAGAGTTCTCCTTCAGCACCTCATTCTTACGCTCAATGCCCACTTGGCAGAGCCCTACAGAACTTATAGCAAAGTTCTATCTGCAACTGTGTCTTTAGCTACACAGCCTTACCTCCTGAGGTGTTCAACAACCTCATAGGTATTCTTCATCTGAGTTGTCGACTTCAGTCCCGTGCCTCAGCACGTCTCTGTCTGACTCCTCAGAGTTCAGAAGTGCATCCTCTGTGCACGGCTCTCAGAACCTCAACGTTCTGTCACACCCTCCTGGTATGAAGCCTCAAAGACCTCTCAAGCCTGAAATCAAACAAACTCCTGTGGAATGCATCCACATAACATACATTCATAACATATACACAGAACACACACATACATGCATATAAGACAGAACACATGCAGGAAAAACTGCTTCTGTTATATTAACAATGGAAAATGCCTGTTTGTACAAGGTATTCTCGAGCTCTCCTTGGCTCTTCTCCACTCTACCATCACTGTCTGACTAAAAAAATGAGATCTCTATATCTCTTTTACCCGAGGGCTCTTAGCGCTTCCCTCCAGGTTCATCTACCCTAATTAATTACATTCAATGGTTGTCTAGTCTACTATCCAGAACTAGATCTCAGCCGATCTTGGCATTAAAACCGATTGTATCTAACACCTGCTCAAAATCACGACTTTTCTGGCTCACCAGCCTAAGTATTTAAATTACATTCATTACAAATTTAAATGAGGTTGCGCCTCTCTTTCAGCTCTGAATGCGTGCGCGCTGACGTGGCTGACTAGCTGGCTGGATGTGTGGAGATATGCTCCTACGCCTCTCTTTTAGCTCTGAATGCGTGCACGCTAATGTGGTTGGCTGGCTAGCTAGCTGCGTGGAGAGATGCTCCTGCATCATACTCCACAGCTGCAAAAATCATGAGCTCCTTCTCATGAGCTTCTCCTGTAGCTGTGGGAATCCCCCTGGATCCCAAATGAATATGTGGAGCTGTCCATCCGCTCCATCTTCCTGCTGCTGCTGCTTCTGTTGTGCTACTGTCGTTTCTTCTTCTCTTCTTCTCAGCCGCTCCCTGCTGGGAGTGTGTGCTGACTTCAACATCAGCTCCCTGATGTCCTCTATCATTTCATCCAGCTGCTCCAGTGGCTGGTCTTGTCCATGCAGTCTCCTCAGCTGCAAAAATTTTCTGCACATGAGAAGATCACCATGATCTCCCATGTCTTCTTCGTCCATTTCCAACTTTACCTGTTGGATGTGCCTTCCCTGCACTCTCACCCTTTCCTTCAGGGCTTCTATCTGATCCCATAGATCAACAAAGCATAAGTTGTTTGCTCCTTCTTTACCTGCTTCTGCAACCTCCCCTGTTGCAGTGTTTTCAGCTTCCTGGCTGAAAATATCGAGCCATTCCTCAGAATGCTCACCATCTTCTTCATCTTCTGCTGCAAACTCCCCTGTTGCAGTCTCTTCAGCTTCGATGCTAAATGCGTTGAGACATTCCTTGGAATGCTCACCCTCTTCATCCTCTCCTTCGACTGTCAACTCCAATGCTACATCTTCCTTCTTTTCAGCTCCCTGGCTGAATATGTTGAGACACTTCTCGGAATGCTCATCCTCCTTTTCATTAGCTTCTGCTTGCGTTCGGACAGTTTCACACTCCTGCTCCAATTTCCTTTCTTTTCTGACAGTCATCTCCAGTTCTAATTTCCTTTTGTCAGTCACAGCTGACTGTTCCCCTGCTGTTGTATCATCTGCAACAGAATTTTCTGCCTCCTCATGGGCAGATGGTAGGAATATCCCAATTCCCCCAATCATCAGTATACCCTCCTGATGTTCCTCCTCTTCTGTCAGCTGCATCTGCTGATCTAAATTCTTCTCTGAATTTATGAGACTATCAGACAGTCTCATCTGCTCTGTCAGCTCCTCTGGCTTCTCCAAATTCATCTGTCCATCCCTGCCCACCTGGAAATATGGGATGCTTCCATTGCTGCTTCCCTGGCAGACCATGAGATCAACCGATCCCATATTCATCAGCACTCCTTGCTGAATTGAACTCTCCTCCAAGTCCATGAGACCTTCAGATGGTCCCAAATTCTCATCTCTGCTCACCTGGCAGTTTGACATGCTTCTGCTGCCCTCCTGGCAGTCTTCAATGCTTTTGCTGCTCTCCTGGCAGTCTTCGATACCCCGCAGCGATATTTTCTCGTTGCCCAGCTGGAAATGTGAAATTCCTTGGCTGTCCTCATGACAGTCCATGAGATCCTCAGCTGATATCAACTCGTTGCCCTCATGGAAAACTGGAATTTCTATTCTTCCATCCTGGCAGTCCTTGAGATCCTCAGATGATCCCAATTCATTCTCTGTTCCCTTGCCCATCTGGCAATTAGGAATTTCTTCTTTTCTTCCCACCTGGTAGTGCTTGAGATCATCAGACGATCTCTGATCATTCTCCTCACCGAGAATGTCTCCAATCTCTGGTTCACATATGTAAACAATTTCTTCCCCTTCTATGGGCCTGAGGGTTTCAACATACCTCAACCATCTTCTTAACAACCTCTGCTGTCTTTTGACCATCAGCTCCCTAACTGGCCATCTCGCCTTTGGCATCTTCATGGGCCACCCATATACCCATCTCTGCTTTTTATCCTACCGCATATTCATTTCGATCTCCTCCATTTCTCGCTTTATGTCAGTGAGTTCTTTATCCATTTCTGTTGCGCTCATCAACTCTGGCTTCTTCCGTTCAGCATGCTTATGGCGTTCAGTAGCCATGATGATGTTCTTGTCTGCCTTCCTCTGACTGTCTATGGACTACTGCCTACCTGCAAACAAGTCCTCACAGAGTCCTCAGTAACTCCGTCTTCTTCCAGCTTCCTCGGTATGCAATATACAAACAGATTTCCCTCTCTGATACCACTTGACGTGCGTGTCAGAGTGTTTCTTTCTTCCTCTTTTTTCCTCTGTATGAAGTATACAAACAGAGACTCGCTCTGATACCACTTGACGTTCATATCAGAGTGTTGCTTTCTTCCTCTTTCTTCCTCTGTCTGAAGTATACAAACAGAGACTTGCTCTGATACCACTTGATGCAAAACAGCCACCCGGAACGTCCGCTCTCACAAGGACATTCTCTCCCCTAGGTCCGAAGATCTGAATGCTCTTCTAATCCCACTTCAGGACTTTCCAGCACCCATAGGATGCTTCTCCCATGATCTCCCTTTGCCTTATCGGGAAATCGAAACTCGCGGGATTGTGAGTTCTACACTCGGGTCACACAATTCCTGAAACCCGATGAAATATTCACTTTATGCCTTCCTTGCTTCTATCTGGAATTATCCTGTCGCAAAATCGGCCTTTGCGAGGTAGTGAATTACTCACCTCAAGGATTCCCGATCCCCGATCCGCAATGACACTTAGCTTCGCTCCTCAGCCCCCTCTGGCTAACTCCTTTCCCGCGTGACCTGCCAGTCCACGAGACCACGGCCCGTTCCCTATCGAAAATTCGGGCTTCACGAAATCGAAATGCGCGGAACTCACGCCTTTGGGATTTCTGATCCCCGACTTCCTGTTGAAATAATGTAACTGTGAAGAGAATTCTTATTATTTTGTTATTGGATTAAATCCCCATTGT
>SNQJ01S0021326.1:327353-360153 GCA_010110895.2 Picea sitchensis
TCCCCTAGAGGGTTTCCCAGGATAAATGTTGTGTCTATTGTGGATGTGTATTTCTCAGTGATCTTGTTCTTATTATGCTCTTATCTTATGAAATGAAAAGAACTATAATAATGGCATAAACATTAACACTTCCGATGCCACCTGTCCTCCTTTATTGCGCTCTGTGGCCCCACGCGCTAATCGATGATTGTCGAGATATCGCCTCTCGTGACCTCGCAAGATTTGACGCAAATATTTGTGGCTCCAACTCGCGAACCTCCGAACTCACGATATGTCGATGCCACCTGTCGCCATCTCCCTACAGGGCTAACATCCCGACACCTGTCCTCCACCACAAATGGCGTGACTGTGGGACTGTCGCGTTTCAAAAATTCGCGACTCCTCCGCAACTCCCTTGGCACCGAAAATCCTGAAATGTCGAACCCCGACTCTCCCAGATCCTTGGACACGCATCCCGCAGATCAACGGTTACTACCGAGTCGGGAAATCGCAAATCACGATGTCAACATACAAGCCTCCTGTCTCCAGAATCCTGATCCTCCGATCCACGATCCTTGGGATCTCTTGCCACGTATTCCCACTGAAATCAACGATTGAGATCCTTTCAGGAAATCGCGGATCGCGATTCCTTTCTACAAGAATTCCTTGACCATAGAAACCCCGATATCTCGAACTCTGAATCTTTGGGGTCTTCCTCTGCCCCTTTGGGCTTAAACCCTGTGCAACTTTCCCGAGATCTAACGGCTGTCGGGATTTCTAGGTGAGATCCGACGGCTATCGGTCCTCCTCTCCTATGCGCTCTTTCTGACGCTCCCCTGGACGTGAATATTCAACAGTCCAGATTTCCTTTGTTGCCGATCCGACGGCCACTGTTCTCTCACCAGAGCCTCCTTATGCTTCTTCCTGCCTTGGGATACTTTCCAAGGTTCTAAAGACCTCGACCTTTGCTGTCTTTCATCTCTGCGAGCTCCTTGATTTCGAACCTCGTCGATGCGCGTAAAATCACTGTCCTTCCTGATATTTTCCTCAAACCTTTGATGATTTGACTTCTACCTCCTATAGAGTCTTCGCTCTTATACCACGCTGTCTCTCCTGAGCTCCTTCGAACGCTCAGACCCCTTGGGGAATTTTGTCCTCTTCCCTTCTCCCACAGATGGAGAATAAACCGGATGCCCTCCTGGCTACCCTGTGACTCACGCGACCCCTGGCTGAGTTCCCGTGGATTCAGTAACCCAGTGAAGATCCTTCCTTGGACTCTTCCTACAAATGGAAGAACTCAAAGAGTTCTCTATTCTCCTGTGCTCCTACACACATGTTCGATACCCACCTGACAGAGCCTTCTAGAACTCTCTGTGATTCTTCCTCTTCTTTTGAACTCACAGCAGAGTTCTTCCTCTGTGCACTCCTTGCACACACACGCTCAATGCCCGCCTGTCAGAGATTCTCAGAACTCCTCAGAGCTTCTGACTTCTATCTTCAAATTCTCAACAGAGTTCTCTTTCAACACCTTGTTCTTATGCTCAATGCCCACTTGGCAGAGCCCTACAAAACTTACAACAAAGTTCTGTCTGCAACTGTGTCTTCAGCTACACAGCCTTACCTCCTGAGGTGTTCAACAACCTCACATGTATTCTTCATCTGAGTTGTCGACTTTAGTCATGTGCCTCATCATGTCTCTGTCTGACTCCTCAGAGTTCAGAAGTGCATCCTCTGTGCACGGCTCTCAGAACCTCAACGTTCTGTCACAGCCTCCTGGTATGAAGCCTCAAAGACCTCTCAAGCCTGAAATCAAAGAAACTCCTGCGGAATGCATCCACATAACATACATTCACAGCATATACACAGAACACACACAGACATGCATATAAGACAGAACACATGCAGGAAAAACTACTTATGTTATATTAACAATGGAAAATGCCTGTTTGTACAAGGTGTTCTCGAGCTCTCCTTGTCTCTTCTCCACTCTACCATCACTGTCTGACTAAAAAAATTAGATCTCTATATCTCTTTTACCTAAGGGCTCTTAGTGCTTCCCTCTAGGTTCATCTACCCTAATTAATTACATTCAATGGTTGTCTAGTCTACTATCCAGAACTAGATCTCAACCGATCTTGGCATTAAAACCGATCCTATCTAACGCCTTCTCAAAAGCACGGCTTTCCTGGCTCACCAGCCTAAGTATTTAAATTACATTCATTACAAATTTAAATGAGGTTGTGCCTCTCTTTCATCTCTGAATGCATGCATGCTGACGTGGCTGGCTAGCTGTGTGGAGAGATGCTCCTATGCCTCTCTTTCAACTCTGAATGCATGCATGCTGACGTGGCTGGCTGGCTGGCTGGCTACGTGGGGAGATGCTCCTGCATCATTTAAGCTCTAAGATCAGGGCTTCCTAGTGCCCCTTTTCCTGGATCAGGAAGAAAGGATCCCGGTGGATGTCTTAATTATAATACTGTGTCAACCTCAAGAATGAACTAAGGTACGTATTGTATATGTAACAGAATTTAAGAAGCACATTTGGAAAAACAAATCATGATCCATTTAAGCTTTGCCAACATGCCTTATCACCAAATACTAAGCATTTCCTTGGCCTCACCCTTCTTGTCCATGAGTTCCTCATGCCTATAATTATTAAGAAGCTCATTTTTCTTCTTCCCGAAAACCGTGTGCTCGATCTCTTTCTCATTCATAAGGGGCACATAGGAAACAAAATCTCACTCTCTCTAATGTTGGGTTCCCTTTTCCTACTCTCCCATTTATTTCACCACATAATCCTCTTCCTCAAATAGGATTGGCTTAATGGAGATGACTTCCCCACTCTTGATCATCAACCTGACTTCCCTCTATATAGACTCGATCCTCTACCAGTCCCTCAATGCTATGGCCAACATATCGTCCTTCGTAGACCTCTCAACTTTCTCCAAGATACCATTCTCATTATCCATGTATCCATATTAACTAGTGTCAATTCACTTGTAAATATCATACCTAGACCTCTTCTTGTTTGCCTTGGGGGGCTTATCGAATAACTTTTTGACATCATGGAGGAATTTCGCAGCTCCACTTATACAAATAGTTTCTGGAAGATTGTAACATTCCATCTTCTAAGGGCCCTGGTTACATATACTCCATGGATACAAAATTCTTCCCCATCCTCAAAGATATATTCAATAAGCCCCCTCAAGTCAAATAAGAGGAGGTGTAGGTATGCAATTTACAAGAAAATTGACACCAATACATATTATGACTGTAGGAAAGTCGAGCATCTTTTGGAGGAGGAAATGTGAGGCAGAGCACTAAGTAAGTGGCACAAGATCAATTCCATGCAATAAACTATGAGAGGCACATAAGAGTGATTGCCTATGAAAACTAAAACCTCCACAAAACTTTAATTGTGGAAGTTTGCATACACATTTTGTCAGCTAAATTGTTTCTCGATGCATTTCTATGTTACAATTGCACCGATGCACTTTCAATCATGTTGGTGCACTATAAATAATATAACACACATGTATAGTTTGTTTTTTTAAATCATGTTGATGTGGTTGTTGTTTGTTTGAATTATAAAATGTATTATAAATACACTAATTATTTCTCTCTCTCTAAATTAAATATAGGATATACCACTAATTAGAATTTAGAGTTTCAATATAATGTTTGAATTTAGTTTTATGAAATCGTTTACTTTAAAATGTAATTGCAAAAACTTATAACCATTAATGCCATATATTGTTTAATTCTTCTTCAAGGTGAATTGTTTATTTTATAGCAATATACAATATGTTAATTAAACATGTTTACAAACAAAAATTGCTCTCATGAAATGTTATTTTCTCATTTATTTTATAGATAATGTTATAATAATTGTTCATAATTAAATTATAATTCTTATATTATAATTCTTATATTATAATTATAATTAATAAATATGAAAACAAAATCATTAATAATAATGAATTTTAATATGCGACAATTGCCTTTTCTCCACCACCCTCTTTATGAATCCCCTCATAAGAAAATTTAATTATTAGGTTTGGTTAGTGAAGAAACTGATTAATTTGTTAAGGTTAAACGAGTATTAAATTAAATTAATTTTATATTAATATTTAAGAGTATAAAAATATTAAACAAACTCAATAAACAAAATAAACAAAATAAACAAAAGTTCTTGTGTAGATTTTATAGGGAGCATAGTCCCCATATTTGATGTAATGGTTGTAACATGAAACCAACCAATTTGTAAAACAAATGTCGAATTAAGCAATACATTTACATTAGTTCCATTGAAAATCCAAAAAACAATTACGCAATCATCTTTTTCTTGCGCCCCAAGGGGATGTCTAGAGGAATACCCAATGAAAGACATTTTTGATAAGCGATTAATGGTCTACGAAAGTTACAGTCTATTAGAAACTCGTCACGAGGACACAAACTATGTATTGCATGCACAACAAAAAACTAGATGATTTTCTTTTCATAAAGAACTCTTTTTCATTTGATTGTTCCTCAAATGAACAATTTGCACTAAGTAATGACGACCTGCAACTATTTATAAATCCTGCAATGTTCCCATGAATTCATAGACGACCGTCGATATATAACATGTTTTTTCTGTTAAAATTTCCATAAGAATAACCATTCATGCACATACTATACATGGAAATGCTATGTTTGTATTTAACAATATTAAAGTAACCAAAATTTTAACTTACACAAGAAAAGTGTCATTTCAAATATTTAGACATGATATTTCATTTTTTCTTGGTATCAAAATATTGTTACAATATTACAATGTTTACTTTGAAATTGTTTCTTATATTGTCATTTCCACTGTGTTGATTGGCCACAATTAGTAAATTTTTTAACGATGGGACTTTACTTATGGAATTTGTTGTAAGTTTGTACAATCTTATATTCTTTTGATGATGAAAAATAGTCAATTTTGTTTTCCTTTAAAGTGTCCAATGAATCCATATTTCTCCAACCTAGAAATTTGTCCACATTGTTCATCATAAAACTAACTTTAAACTAGTATTTTAAAACATAATCATCAATCATAATCATAATATAAAGATCTATTATTTCATATCATCTTTTCTCTTAAACAAGTTTTCATTTATAATTATAATTTGTAATTTATCAATGTTATATGGAATTAGACAATGATTTAGTATCTTTCTCTTCATTACCCTTTCCATTTTAAATTAGCAATAATCTCCTTTTATTTTAATTTTCCTTTTTCTTATGAGGAAATATCATAATTGAATGTCCACATCAAAACTTTCCATATTATTTTTACTTGGTGGGTTTGATTCACTAGACAATCAAGAAAACTTCAACAAGATATTATATTTAAAATTTTCCTCACCATAGTTGTTTTACATTTTATATAAAATTAAATTTCGAAGAGGGACACGTTGAACTTAGTATCTTGTTGGTCCATGGGTCGTCCTTGTGATTTCATAAGTCTAAACCTGGACATCCTACCATGCTTCTAATTGAGATGCACCTTCTTTTTCTAGTTGCCTCGATCGTGAAGGTGGTGGATTCTTCTTATTAATAAAATGTTCCTTTAAGCTTGTGTGAGATATGGTCACTCATCAATGCCTCTCATAATTTAGCACATGGACTCGATCCTCTATCATTTCCTTAGTTCTCTGCCTCAAATATCCTCCTCCATAGGTTGCTCGACTTTCTCCAAGATACAATCCTCATCATTCATGTTGCCATAATATGAATTGGTGTCAATTTGTGTGTAAATCGCTTACCTACACCTACTCTTCTTCGTATTTAGGGGGATTATCGAATATCTTTTTGAGGATCAGGAGGAATGTAGTAGACCTAAAGTATCTGTAACCAAGGCCCTTGTAAGTGGCACCAAGCACATCAACTTCATTCCCTTTCAAGTAGTCATCTTGGCCCCTACTTTCACATAATTAGGACTTGTAATATCCAAGATCAGAGCTTCCCAATACCCATTTTCCTGTATCAAGAAGCAAGGACCTTGGTGGATGTCTTAATTATAATTTTGTTTCAACCTCAATAATGACCTAAGGTACATATTCTATATTTTAAAAAAGTTAAGAAACACATTTGGAAAAACAAATGATGATTGATAAGATTTGTCAACATGCCTTATAACTAAATATTAAGCATTTAATTTTCCTCATCTTGCTCATCCATGAGTTCCTCATGCTTATACTTACTAAGAAGATCAATTTTCTTCTTCTCCATAACCATGCACTCAATCTCTTTTTCATTCAGAAGGGGCACATGTGAAACAAAATCTCACTCGCTCTAATGTCGGGTTCCCTTTTTTTACCCTCCCATTTCTTTCGCCACATCCTCCTCTTCTTCGAATAGTACCATCTTAATGGAAACAAATTCCCCACTCATGATCATCAACCTGGCCTTCCTCTGGATATACTCGATCATCTACCACTCCTTCAGTGCTCTAGCCAACATCTCCCCCTTTGCAGGCCTCTGAACTTTCTCCAAGATATTGTTCTCATAATCCCTATATACATAATAACTAGTGTCAATTCGCTCATAAATATCATACCTAGACCTCCTCTTCTCTTCCTTGGGGGGATTATCAAATAACTCTTTTACATCGGGGAGGAATTTCACAGCCTTGTTTATACAATTGGTTGCTAGAAGATTGTAATATTCCATCTTCCAAGGGCCCCAGTTAAAGATACTTCAGGCTACAAAATTCCTCCCCATCCTCAAAGAGATATTTGATAAGCCCCCTCAAGGCGAAGAAGATGAGTTTTAGGTATGCGATTTACAAGAAAATTGACGCAAGTTCATATTATGGCTATAAGAATGATGAGGACGATATCTTGGAGAAACTCGTAGGACCTATGGTGAAGGATATGTGAGGCAAAGCACTGAGTAAGTGGCATAGGATAAACTCCATGTGATAAATTATGAGAGGCATGGAAGAGTGATTTCCTCCAAAAAGAAAAACTGCCACAAAACTTTAATTGTGGAAGTTTTCATACGTACTTTGTCAATTAAATTGTTTATCGATGCATTTTTACGTTACAATCGCACCAATGTGCTTTCAATTCTATTGGTGCGCTATAAATAGTACATAACCTATGTATATTGTGTTTTTTCAAATCGTGTTGATGATTTTGTTGTTTGTTTTATTTATAAAATGTATTATGAGTAAGCTAATGATTTCTCAGTTTTTATATTAAATTTAAGATATATCAATTAGTAGAATTTAGATTTTCCATATAATGTTTGATTTTTGTTTTATACTTTAGATTGTAATTGCAAAAAATTATTACCATTAATGTCATATAATGTTTAATTATTCTTCAAGGTGAATTGTTTATTGTCAAGAAAGATACAATATGTTGATTAAACTTGTTTACAAACAAAAAATACTTTCATGAAATGTTATTTTATCATTTATTTTATTGACAGCATTATAATAATTGTTCATAATTAAATTTATAATTGATATATTGTAAAAAAATATTACAATCACAATTAGTAAATATGAAAACAAAATCATTAATAATAATGAAGTTTAAATATTAATTGAAAAAATATATAAATACTAAATATGAAAATGAAATCATTAATAATAATAAATTTTAATATACACAATTGGCTTTAAATGACTTTATGATTTTTTTGTTCCACCACAAATTTTATGAATCTCCTTATAAGAAAATGTAAGTATTAGGTTTGGTTAGTGAACAAACTAATAAATTTATTAAGGTTAAACTAATATTAAATTAAATTGATTTTATATTAATATTTAAAAGTATAAAAAATATTAAGAGAACTCAATAAATAAAATAAATAAAAGTTCTTGTGTAGAGGTTATAGGGATCTTAGTCTTGATATTTGATGTAATGGTTGTAACATGCAACCAACCAATTTGTTAAACAAATGTCGAATTAAGCAATACATTTACATTAGTTCCATTGAAAATCCAAAAATACAATTACTCAATCATCTTTTTTGTATGCCCCAAGGTGACGTCTAAAGGTAGACCCAATGCAAGGAATTTTTTACGAGCGATTGGTGGTCTATGAAAGTTATATTTTATTAGCAAATCGTCACCAGGGGACAAACTATGTATTGCATGTACAACAAAAAACTAGATGCCTTCGTTTTCATAAATAACTCTTTGTCATTCGAATGTTCCTCAAAGGAACAATTTTAACTAAATAAGGAGAATGTGCAACTGTTTATGAATTATGCAATGTTCTCATGAGTTCATGGATGACTGTCGATATATATAATCTTTTTCTTGTTAAAGTTTCCATAAGTATAATTATTCATGCACATATTATACATGAAAATGCTATTTTTTTATTTAACAATATTCAAGTAATCAAATTTTTAACTTCTCTGAGAAAAGTGTCATTTCAAATATTTAGACACGATATTTCATTATTTCTTCATAATTACAATATTGCAATGTTTACTCTGAAATTGTTTCTTATATTATGATTTCCACTATGTTGATTGGCTACCTTTAGTACATTGTTTCACGATGAGACTTTACTTATGGAATTTATTGTAAGTTTGTGTACATATCTACATTGTTTCACGATGTGGAATTTATTGTAAGTTTGTGTACATATTTACATGATCAGATAACCAAAACTTTTGGGAAGGAGTTGTTATGTCACCAAAATTTTAACTTTAAGGTATAGAAGTAGAATTTGAAAATACTAATATTAGAAAAGAGGAAATTTATCCAACCCTAAACTTAAATATTTTATTGATTTCCTAAAAAGTCAACTATTGTTTAGAATTTTGATTAGAAGAGTTGTTAGTCTAATAACCTTAAATGTAAAACTAATATTTTTATATTGTTTATAGATGGCATTGTTTTGGTAATGAAAGAATTTGCACAAAGTTTGAAAATATTTTTGTTAACTTACTCTATACTTTAGAGACATTCTTGACATTGTGTAGAAAGTATCTTACATTATCATTTTTAAGCTATATGTATTTTCAATAACATATAATTTCTTTTTTAATTTAAATCATCAAATGGTTGAAGGTAAAACACTTAAGTATTGAATCATTGGAATCATTAAAGGTTGGAAGTAAGAGGTGATAAGCTTTGAAATAGAAATGAAGGAGATTTCTATTTGTGAGAATTTTGTTAGAAGTAAAGAATCTAAGGAAAAGGGTAATAAATATTTAGTCTTTGTAACCTATAAAATTTATCAATGAACCATGAAAGTATCTAGAAACAAATGAAAAAGACCATAGATTTCATCAAGGAATCTAAACATGAAATGGTCTTTTGATTTCTCAAGAAGGTGTTTGATAAACATGACTCAAGGCTCAAATAGTATATGATAAAAAATTATTTTTAAAATTAGAGGTCACATATATATGTCAAATATTGTGACCAACAAACTTAAAATAAAAGTAATGAGTATACAAAATGTCAAAAAAAACAAAAAAATGGTACTTCTAATATTTGACAAATATACTATCTAGAAAAAGGCATTTGGAAGGTGTATTAAAAAAATAAAAAAAATTGAACACTATATGATAGTTTATCAAGGTAACCCTTATGGATTGCCACATTCAAATGAAACTCACTAAAGGAAAACACAATATTTTAAATGATATTAAAGTCTTTAAAAATAGGCATCTAGGGTTTCTCCTCTCCATATTACATTAGCACTTGCTAGACTAAAAACTCTCGGCCAAAACATACTTGAAAAAGGATATTGAACAAACAAATGACCCATTGTTTCTTCATTATTTTTACACAGGAACCACCTAGATGGACCATGCCAGTTCCTCTTTTGATCATTATTCCAAGTTGGGACCTTATTTGAGAGTCCATGCCACAAAAAATTCTAGTTTTCAAATGGTTTCCTAGCCTTTAGTTTTCTTTGACTTCTCTAAGAAAAACTATATGGATCACCTGTTTTTGCTAGAGAGAAGATTCCCTTGTGTGTGTATTCCAAATAAAACTTAGTAAAATCCCACTCTCCGTCTTTAAATAACTCAAATTAAACTCCACTCCGAAACAACTTTTTCAAATTAATTAAACTAAATTACTAACTTACATAAATTTCAATTTTAACTTAACTTAAAAAAAAGAAATTTACATCTTAATTTATTTTTAAATACCAATCAAAATATTAATTATATATCAAATCCTTCCTCTAAATATCATTTTCTCAATTTTCCATTACCATCATCTTAATATCTATCAAATTATTAATTATATATCAAATCATTCCTCTAAATCTCATCTTCTCAATTTTCCATTGTCATCAACCTAATACTTATCAAAATAAATATATAAGTATGTAAAATCATTCTTTTAAATCTCATTTTCTCAATTTTCCATTATCATCAATCTAATGTATCAAAATATTAATTGTATGTCAAATCATACATGGTTTTTCAAATCTTATTTATTTCTTAGAATGTAAATGGTGTATACTCAACTAAAACAATAAACGGAAGACTAATATTTAAAAAAAATAAAATCAATAAAATCAAGGGGAATTTAAAATAATGAGAGAAACAGTAACTAATGTTTGAAATATTATTTTTATTCTTATTTTTATCCCAAAATACTCTTGGTTTTCAAATTCCAACAGTGACATTCTAAATGTTTTTTCTAAGTAAAGATATTTGATGGTTGAAATGCAAATGTAACAAATTATATTTAAATATTTTTAGCTTTTCTAAGTAAAGATATTTGATGGTTGAAATGCAAATGTAACAAATTATATTTAAATATTTTTAGTTTGAGATTAGGTTTAGTTTAGATGGTTGTAAGGAATTTGTTTTATTTCATAACAGTTCAATTTTCATAAATAATATCAATAAAGATCACAATAAATTTGTTTTAATAATTTCTAACTTATATATTTAAAAGTTCACTTTGATTCAAAACTGAATAACAAAACCACTGTTTTTGTTGGAAAAAAAATATTGAATATCATGATGATTAAGAAAAACCTGTAAAGTATTCCCAGAAATGCCCAAATTTTATATCATATTTACCCACCGGAAAGAAGAAAAAAAAAAAAAAACATTGAAATTTCTACTACTTGAGCAGAAGTCGCGCGAGCTTTTAGGCTGGTGAAGATAAAGAATTTTATCCGTGTGAATTGATTTACTGTGATCACAATTCTCAAACATATCATTGTTACCGACCTTAGATCTTCACGATATTCTTTGACTTAAGAGAGATCTCGCTGTTTCGATTTTCTTTGGTTTATGAAAAGGAACGAAGAAACTTGGGCCATCGTACTACTACTCTCATGGACTTCGGGCGTCTGTGTTTGACAGTTTCATTGTGACATATCACAGTAAAAAAATACAATGGTCGCCCGCCTAGCCAGCTCGCGATTTAGTCGTCCTAAAAGAAAAATTTGTTGGGACGACCCGTATTGGTTTTAGTTCATGAATACTGCTCCAATATTGCTTTGTCTAAACAGTCCTCATCTCTGATAAGAGGTTGGTCAGAATTAGTTTATGTTTCATTGAATTAGTTTAGTCTATACAACAACTTTTTAAATTACAACCACAGAGACAAGACTATGATACAAGCATGGAACTACAAGATTTCATGGAAAACCAATGACCTTAAACATATTTAAATATAATCACATACAACATGCAAAATAAATATATTTTAATGACAAAAAACAGTATAAAATTGTAGATTCATAAATATAGATAAGACAATTATCTTTTGATAGAAGATAGTTTAAGAAACTAGTTTCTTACAAGCAATTTTTCACCCAACCATTGGAATCCAAGGTATATACCACCCAAACCCAAAATATGAGGTGACCAGGGTGAAGAAACCAAGCTACATGATTCTAACTCAATCAATGCAATTCATTTTCTCTCATGGTTCAACAAATATGTTCATTACAAATCACTAGACATCTAATCCAACCATCAAGCAACCATGACACTCTTTTTCACTACCCTAATCAATATAAGGCGTGCTAAACATAGGGATACTTTCATCCCAAGTGCGTGGATGCTTGGAGTTGTACATGTACAAGATATGCATGATCATCTGATTGATGACCTTTGTCTGGCCATCGGTTTGGGGATGAAAGGCAGTGAATTTGGTGAGATTAGTGTCCAATAGTGACCAGAGGATTGACTAAAATGTTCTTAGGAACCTATTGTCCCTATCTGAGATGATAGTTTGCGGTATCCCAAAATGTTGCCATACCCGTTCAAAGAAGAGTTTGGTAGTGGCCTCCTTTGTGATACTCTTCTTACAAGCTGTCAAAATGGCCATGTTAGAAAATCGATAAACCACCATAAAAAAAAGTCATTACCCTCCTTGGTTGAAGGAAGGTTAGACATGTAGTCCATAGAGATGGATTTCTAGGGCCTATCGGTAGTAGGTAGAGGAGCGTACATGCCTTTCTTCTTAATGGATAGTTTGGGAATAGTGTGGGAAGTGAATGACCAAATGTACTTGTCGAATTCCTATCAAAGTTTCATCCAATAGAAATAATTCTATGGCATTTCCAGTATCTTTTCCACACCAAAGTGTCTTTCCATCCAACTGTAGTGAGTTTCCCAAATAATATTTTCCCGCTCACTTGAAGGAACACATAGATGGCCCAGATGGCACAACAATCCATATTGAAGATAAAATCTAGTGATGGGCATGTATGTACCCAACATATAGTAAGTGGTATCGAAGTAAGGATCCCTCTCGTAGAGTTGGGGCCACCTAAAGGCCTCATGTCCATAGGAGTGGAACACCATGGTTAATGTTTTAACTAGAGGTTGAATGAGGTGGTCAACGATGTAATTGGTTCTCCATGTCTTATGTTTGATGTTGAGATGAAACTTCTACAAGTATGTGGACCACTTTTGATGGAGGTTGTTCTCCTATTTACCTTGTGTTTTCATGAACTGTAGAGGATTTTGACTAGTGTTGATTAATGTCTTCTTCCAGAGAATGCAATGCTTCCATTGGTGACAAGATTGTACATTAAAATACATTTATTTTTCATAAGTGGGGTTCTTATGGACACATCTGATAGTGTCAAACTATGATAGGCCATTAGATGACCATGCTGAGTGAGAACTGCACCCACAACATAATCTAAGGCATTTGTCTCAATATCAAAAGGTTGTTGCAGATCAGGTAGTGAGAACATCGAGGATGAGCAAAAAAGATGTTTTAGATCATTTAACACTCTCTATTGAAACTTTCCCCACATGAACATTTATTTTCTACCACCCTTGGTTACTTGTCTAAGGGCCCATACGATATGGGAGAATCCCAACACAAAACTACGATAGAAATTGACAAGTCCCAAGAATCTTTGAAGCTATGTTAGTGCGGTCTGGGTTGGACAATCACAAATGGCCTGGATCTTGGATGGATCCACATGCACACCATGCAGATCAAGAATGTAGCCTAGGTATTGGACCTTGTTCCTATCGAAGGAGCATTTTTCCAAGTTAGCACATAGCTTGTGTTGTCGCAGAGTGTGAAGGACATATTGAATATGTTGCAAGTATTATGCCCAAATCTTATTGAAGATAAGGATATCATCCAAATATACCACCACAAATTGTTTTACGTCAATCTTACCAAAGTACTTATCTCCCTTGAATTGGTCAAAAAGGTCGTCAATTCAGGAAATTGGGTACCAATTAATAACTGTGATTTTGTTTAGGGCCCTATAATCAATGGAGAGTCATCGAGTCCTATCTTTTGGATGTTCCCCTTTTCAAGCATCTCTTGGATCTAGAGCATGATTTCCTCATTTTTCATAAGAGAGCAATGATAAACTGGCCCATTGGGTAGAGGTGCATCGGGGGTTCAATCGATTGAATGTTTGACCTGATATTGTAGAGGTACCATAATGGGTGAGGAGAATATGTCTTTGTATTCCTCCACAAACTTGTCCACCTGCTTCTTCTATGTGGAGAGGCACTATGTGGAGGCCATGCACCTGCCCACTACCTTCTATTCACTTTAAGAGAGAATCATAAAGAAGAAAAATCTACCAATCTGGGAGATGACCTTCCTGCATTGCTTAGCGGAGATCAAAGAAATGACAGTAGGTAGAGATACCTCTGGTATGTTGTATATTTGTTTTCCCAAAGTAATAATAACACTGCGAGGTCTAGATTCATATACAACATGATGTTTCCACAAGTAAGGTTGGCATAAATGAAAATAAAAAAAATAAAGAGGGGAAATATCACCCAATACCTCATCCTTGAAGGGCTTAATTCCATAGGGAAGGAACCACTATTGGCTGACGCAGAGGTCTCTACCTTGGCAGATCCACTTGATGGTATAAGTTTGTGGGCATGGTGTTGTTGACAGTTCCAAACAATTGGAAAACTATACTGAGATGAGTTTCTTTTGACTTCCTCTATCGACAATGAAGCGTAGTGAAGCACCCTTC
Organism: Picea sitchensis; assembly: GCA_010110895.2. Lineage (NCBI taxonomy): Eukaryota > Viridiplantae > Streptophyta > Pinopsida > Pinales > Pinaceae > Picea > Picea sitchensis. Next base: position 341,783 of record SNQJ01S0021326.1, read on the forward strand.
ACCCACATCTATGATTGGAAAAAACACTCACCCTCCTTTGGTTCTTAGAGTTCACTTGGTTAGAACTTTGTGGTAGAGATGACAACATTGGGTTTCACATCAATGATCTTCTTCCCCTTTTCTAGTTCATATTATGATTCAGAAGCCACATTTGACTTCGAGGCTTTCAGCTCGACCATCATTGACTACTTTGAGAAACATTCATCATTTTTATGAAAAGCAATTTTACGAAATTCACACTACTTTCCAATGTATTTCTTCATCTTCCCAGTACCCTTCTTTGGTTTGTAGTGTCCCTAGCCAACACTCCTAGCCACAAGACAAGGAGACACTAGACAAAGTATTAAAATTTCAATTATGAAGAGACCATTTTACCATAATAATGCAAAGACAGACTTCAATAGAGGCCTAGAATTAATTAAATGCATACACCATGCAAAATAAAAAAATGCAATGGAATATACAAGCATGGAATAACAAGAGTTCATGGGAAACAAATGACCTTGACCATATTTAAATATTATCACATACAACATGAAAAATAAATATATTTTAATGACAAAAAACACTATTAAATTGTAGATTCATAAATATAGACAAGACAATTATCTTTTGATAGAAGATATCTTAAGAAACTAGTTTCTTACAAGCAATTTTTCACCCAACCATTGGCATCCAAGGTCTATACCACCCCAACCCAAAATATGGAGTGACCAGGGTTAAAGAAAAAAGCTACATGGTTCTAACTCAATCAATGCAATTCATTTTCTCTCATGGTTAAAAAAATATATTCATTACAAATCACTATACATCTAATCAAACCATCAAAAAACCATGTGTGGATGCTTGGAGTTGTACATGTACAAGATATGCATGATCATTTGATTGATGACCTTTGTTTGGCCATTGGTTTGGGGGTGAAAGTGAGTGGAACTTTTGAGATTAGTGTCCAATAGTGACCAGAGGATCGACTAAAATGTGCTTAGGAACCTACTATCCCAATCTAAGATGATTATTTGTGGTATCCCAAAATGTTCCCATACCTGTTGGAAGAAGAACTTGGTAGTGGCCTCCATTGTGATACTCTTTGTAACACCATGTTTCCCCAGTCTGTAAATATAACTATATTGTCCAAGGAACTATGGAAAACCTAAAAGTGTGAATGTTTGATTTAATGGAACTTTGTACAAAAGGTCGATGAATGTAAATTTTGTTATTTTAATAGAAAATGGTTACGTGTTGCATGACTGTTGAAAGAGGGGATGTGCTAAGAGAAAACCACGAATGTTATGAAAGGTGGTGGAGGGGACCCGGAATGGTTGTGTTAACCTCCACCGAACCAATACCATGCTGGAATTAATTTCTCAGGTCAGAACAACCCTCTGATAGAAGAATGAATTACAGTCGAAATGGTAGGTGGAAAGACCTCCTCAAGAGTTAATGAGGGGATGGGGCAGACCTCCCATCCGAAAGGCTTCTAGACCTGACCACAGACTAGGAATTCAAGCCACACGCAACCTTGTTGAGGAAGGCAAGAAAGGAAGTGTGGTGGGTAGAGGAAGACCCACAGGAATAAAATGTAGAGACGAGAGTGGAAAATCTCAGGACCAAGGAAGGACTGAAAGAGGAATAGTGAGTTGTGATCACAAAAAATAGAGATTGAGCCAGGAGAAGGAGAGTAACCTTCATCCTTATCTATTTATGTATTGGGAGAAGGAGAGTAACCTTTGTCCCTAACTTCTGTTGAGTTGGAAGTAAGAGATTGAATCTCAAAGCATCATGGATTAATCTCGGGGGTGGCCAGTGATAAATCCATTGGGAGTGACTGAGCCTATGGTTGGGTGGAAACGAACACCGCTTTCAGAAATCGCATCACACTCTATGGTTCTGATAAGTGTTTTCTTTCCTTATTCTTTGAATTGTAAATAATGGATGCATGTGAGTATTTACATGTCAATAAAGGGTTCTTTCTTTGTATTAAATGATTAGTTTATGAGTATGTGTTTGTTCCCTTGAGAACCTATATTTCTACTTGAATTTCCATGCATCCCAGTTTAATCACTCGAATGCGCTTTCCCCGGGAATTTACTTCTTTGTTCCGGAGTCGAAGAAAGCCTCTAGGGATAGCTATTGTTTTGGTAACCTCGCAAGTTACTTTTCTTTGATTTAGATCTTCAATCTCTATGATTTGGATACGTGTTCCCTTCAGACCAGTAGTCTAGGAGACTCTGAACTTGTGCCTATCCCCTTAACCAAAAAATCGACTAAGAGTGGGGATTATAGCCCAGGATTTATATGAATATCCATGTGATCTCGGTCTAGGAACCTTGGAGCTCAAGGCTCCAGGATGTCAAATTGCACGATAGTCAAGTTGAACCCCACAATTGTTATGAACCGTTGATCTATGAACGAAGATCGAGGGTGGGGAATCACTATGGAGAACAAAGGTGAAAATAGTGGATGTGCTAGTTCACGTCCTGCAATTCACTCTTGTCATTGATCTCGACGGGTTGGAAGATCAACGATCCCATTTAGACTAGAATCGAACGAGCACTTTCCATATTGTGGAGGTCAAATTCTCTGGTAAAGAGTATGCATGTTGGGGCCCCGCAATTTATGTGAACCATCGATCGCCGTTGACCTTCAATTTGAGTATGACTGGATCCATAAAACGCAAGGAGTGCGTGGGATGGAGAAATCTTCAAGGAGATCAAGCTCATAAGAGATAACATTTTCAGGAGTGCAGACGAAATCCAGGAGACGGGCTCGTAGGAGTAGAAAAGGTCGAATTCTTCGAGCACTTAGAAAATATTCTAAGTCGGAGTAGGTCAGAAGCTCAGGAGGAGGAGTGACAATGGTTGTTGGATCACAACGCCAAGGATCGACACCCATATTATCTAGGCAAGGTGCATGAATCTTATCACTTGGAACACACAGGAGAAGGGAACTTACCAAAGTTCCGAAGTCCCGAAGTAATTTGAGGTCGTCCATCACCAGCAGGTGAATTTAGACCGCCAGATCTAGAGGGATACATGGCAACGGATTGTGGACTCTGGAGGAATATGTTCAAGGTTTTTCAATTGAAAGTTGATATTCCAGAACACCGAAGACCCAAAGTGAATCTGGATTGACGGATCCATAGCGACACGTGGTGACAGATCGTGGACTTCGAGGAAATTTGTGCGAGAGTTTTCAGTTGAGCTCTGAGACTCCCGAAGTTGGGAGAGTCAGAGAGCTAAAGTAAATCTCAGTCGTCATATTACCCGAAGTAATATCCTGACCATTGATCATGACAAGATATGTGTCATCATATCAGTAGATTCCGAAAATCTATTTGAGAGTTTTTAGTTGAGATTTGAGACTCCCGAAGCTCGAAGAGCCGGAGAGCCGAAGAAAATCTCAATCGTCAGATCGTCCGAAGTGAATCTAGACCGTTTAATACAGAAGGGACGTGGCGTGAATATGTGGACTTCGGAAACAGTCCCGAAGTAATTTATAGCCGTCATATTTGGAAGGGACATGGCATGAATCTGTGGACTCCGGATAAAGTCCTGAAGTAATTCATAGCCATCAAATGAAGAAGGGACGTGGCATGAATTTGTGGACTCCAGATAAAGTCCTGAAGTAATTCATAGCCATCAGATTAATAAGGGACGTGGCATGAATCTGTGGACTACGAGTAAAGTCCCGAAGTAATTCATAGTCGTCAGATATGGTGGAGACATGGCGTAAATCTGTGAACTCTGGGTAAATACCTGAAGCAATCCTCGATCGTCAGATCTAGAGGACAGGTGGCACAAATATATGGACTCTAGGTAAAGACCCGAAGTAATCCTTGATCTCAGATCAAGTGGACACACATCAGTGGATTATAGCCTTCAGATAAAAGCCATTGGGAAAAAATGGTAAATTTTGAGATTTGAGATCTCAGAAGTTCGGAGACCCGAAGGAGATCTCAACCGTTGATCGAGAAGAGGGATACAGGATTGTCGATCTAGTTGAAAGGAGAAACACCCGAAGTAGAAGCAATGTCATTGATTTAGGAGGACAAGTGTCTACAAATCATCAACTCTGGAATATGGATGTACGGAGGAAAGCAGGGTTTGAGATTTTAAAAGTCTGAAGTTCAGAATCACGAAGAAGATCACATTCATTGATGTAGGAGGGGTAGATCTGGTATGTGGATTTGAAAAGGGAAGATCTGAACTATCATTTCAGATAGTACCGTCAAGATCAGGAGATCGAATATCCCGTAGCATTGCAGGGATTGGAGGTGCATGGACTTTAAAAAGTTGAGAGAGGACTAGAATTCAAACCCTGGTTTTGGAGAAAGGACATGTGGAGGCTCAAGAAGAATTGCGGGCCGAAAAGTAGTTTGGTTTCAAACTTCCTTTGTTCGTGGCTGCAATTATGTGTTTGCGTTATTTCATCACCCAAGGTCACATCCAAGGAGGGGCCGAGAGAAAAGGGGATAACGTCAACTTCGATACTTCGCTGAAGTGTGAAGGAGAAGGTTGCGGGTATCATAAGACTTGCACTAGAAGCCAGAAGGGGTTGTGTTTGATTAAGAGGTGAGACTAACAAGGTCTCTAAGTTTTGTTTGACTTAGTGAATCAAAGAACCTTGATCGGTGGGTCAGGTTGAATCCCAGACTTCCCAAATTAGGAATCGTAGAGGAAAAGGATTTGTTCATGTAAGGAGGACAATTTTTTTTTTTTTTCCCCATCGTGGGTGTGTTACAAATTGGTATTAGAGCATGGTTACAACACTTGGCCTTCTTGGGCTCATGGACGAGTCGCTGAAACTCTATTTGGAGTACTTTTAAAAGGTTGACACTCTACCTTACCTCTTTATTAAAAAGTCTGGTTAAAATTTGTTATTAAAGAAAAGAATGAAACTTTCTACTATCTGTGTTCATTTAAGAAATTGAATCGTGTATTGTTCATGAACTAATAAACTATTATCTAACAATAAGTGTTTTTGGTCAACACTTGCGCAGTCAGTAAATCATGGAAAAACTTCAAGACTAAAGGATGGTGATGTGTCATGAAGTGGGGGATGGATCCCACAATAGAGACGAAGAATCTGATGAAAGGAGGGCGGTGGAAACCCCTCCAGATATGGATGAAACTGTAAGGAGCCTTAGGGAAGAATTACAGAGTTGCAAGGCTGAAAACGATAGAGTGATAAAGGAGAAAGAAAAACAAACATAAAATCTTGATTGACATACAAAGGAAACTACATCATGAACCCACAACCAATCATGTGGACCGACGACATAAGAGAAGTCAAAGTCCACCTAAGATCTGAAAACATGACTCCATAAGTGACCACACTAGGAGAAGCGCCTCGAAGAAGGCCCAACCTGGAGGTAGGGGACACTCATTGGTGGAGTCCCACGGAAAGAAAGCTGGCAAATCCGAAGGATCTTTTAGTAGCAGAGCAAGCTCACATTATCGAAGGAAAGGAAAGAAGTGGAAGCGTTCCAAAAATCATGATCCTGAAGAATTCAAGAAAGCCAAACCATCGTCTTTCGATGGAGAGATTAGGAAGGGAGAAGAGGCTGAAGTTTGGCTGCTTGGTTTAAATAAGTACTTCAGAGTCCATAACTACTCTGAAAACTTGAAGGCTCGAATAGCCATCATTAACCTGAATGGAAATTCTTCCATTTGGTGGGAAGACATTAGGAATGTGAAAGGAGTCCATGAGAAGGACTTGTCATGGAAACAATTTGAGAAATACTTCAAGAAGCAGTATCTGTTAGAGAAATACATGGATGGGCAGATGAAGGAATTCTATGAACTCAGGCTGGGTCAGCTCACCATAGATTAATTTGTCAATAAATTCCTTGAACTACTGAGGTATGTACCCTACATAAAAGATGAAAAAGTAAAAATGCAGCGGGTCATTAGTGGGTTACCTCAGACCTACCGAGACAGGATTGAGTTTGATGAACCAAAGACCTTAGAAGAAACTATCTGGAAGGAGAGGTATTGTTATGAACAGTTTGGGAGTAAGACAAGACCTCATGAGGATTGGAATAAGAGGAGTAGTTCGAGATTCCAGAAGAAGGGGTTTAAATCCTCAAGTTTTAAGAACTATGGAAAATATTCTAGAAGGAGACTTCCTACTAGAAGTGTATATAAATAAAATTTCCCCTCTCAAAGTGGAAATAAACCTTTTAAGAAATTCCCATAAAAGACCAATAACCTAAAGAAGGAACCCTTAAAATGTTGGGGTTGTGGAGAAGATCATCGATTGAGGGACTTCCCACACAGACAAAAGAATAGTAAGAGAGTCTAGGAGCATGCCACGAGTCTATGCAGCCTTGGACAATAATCAAGCCGACCACCAAGCTTTAGTAGTGGAGCTGGAAGGTATGATATCCAACCATCTAGTTTCTATTTTAATTGACCTAGGTTCTAATTTGAGTTATGTGGCCCCTCAGATTGTTGATAACTGTAAACTACAACCAATTAGACATGTTAAACCGTGGTTGGTATGATTATCCATTGGGACCAAAAGAAAGGTGGCAGAGGTCATACCAGCTTGTCAATTCATCATGGGTGGATTTCCCCCCCGAGCGACCCTTAACATACTTCCCTTGGGATCTTATGACTTGTTGATTGGTATGGATTGTTTGGCTGCTTATAAAACTAAATTGGAATGTTATCATAAAACTTTAGAATGTGTGAATGAAGAAGGGAGAAAAACGACCCTCCAAGGGATTCAGAAGCCTGTCTCAGTGAGACAAATATCAACCCTTCAAATGAAAAAGTATTGCACAAAGGGGTGTTCCTTATATGCCATGCAAGTACTGGAATTTGTTGAGAATGAAAAACCAAACCTAGGGGACCACCCCATATTAAGAGAATACAAGGATGTGTTCCTAGAAGAGGTACCAGGTCTACCTCCAAGAAGGGATATCAACTTCTCGATAGAAATTACACCAGGAGTGGTACCAACATCTAGAATGCCATATAGAATGAGCATGCCAGAGTTGGTTGAGCTCAAGTTACAACTAAAGGAGATGATGGAAAAAGGCTACATCTGACCGAGTGTATCTCTGTGGGGAGCACCCGTCTTGTTTGTGAAAAAGAAAGATGGCCTACCCTGAAGGATGTATCCGATATTAGGTCCTTCTTGGGCTTAGTAGGATACTATAGAAGGTTCATAAAAGGGTTTACCAAGATTGGTTGTCCAATCACTTCCCTTCAGAAATAGGGGATTAAATTGATTTGGACATCAAAATGTGAAGAAATATTTGAGGAACTGAAATACCTCCTGACCCATGCACCCGTGCTAAATATTGCAAACCCGGATAATGATTGCCTCGTGTGTACAAATGCCTGGAAGGAAGGACTTAGAGGACTCCTTATGCAAGAGGGATGTGTAATTTTATACACGTCCAGGAAATTAAATGAGCATGAGATCAATTATGTGACCCATGACCTAGAGTTGGCTACCGTAGTACATGATTTAAAAATGTGGAGGCAGTACCTCCTAGGTAGGAAATTTGTTCTTATGAAAGACCATTGTGGATTGAGACACTTGTTTGGCCAATGAAAACTCAATGCCAGGCAAGCTAGGTGGATGTCTCTCCTTAGTGATTTTGATTTCGATATAAAACACATCAAAGGAAAGGAAAATAGGGTGGCCTATGCCCTTAGCAGAAGTATAAAAATGATTCATCTCGCAGCAGTAAGCACCTGTGAAATGGATGTCAGGGAAAGAATCAGGAATGCACAAGAAATAGATGCATTTTCCAAGACCATGAACTCATACCTAAGGCAAGAGCCTACAGGGCTAAAATATGAAGGCTACCAGATGCTCAAAGAAGGACTGCTAACTTACAGAAATAGATTGTATGTTCCAAATGATGACGAATTGAAGAGGTTCATTATGGATGAACTACATAAACTACCATATAACGGTCACCCAAGATATCAGAAAATGATCACGGCTACTAGGAAACAATTCTATTGTCTTGGATTGAAGAAAGAGATAGCTAACTATTTAGCTAAGTGCCGAGAATGCTAGCAAGTTAAGGCAGAACACCGGCATCCAACAAGGTTTCTATAGCCCCTACCGATCCTAGAATGGAAATGGGAAACCATCTACATGGACTTCATCACCGGATTACCAAAGTAAACCAAGCAAAATGATACCATTATGGTTGTGGTGGAAAAACTGAGTAAGTATGCTCATTTCATTCCTGTCAAATCAACTTGCAAGGCCATAGATATTGCCAACATATTCATGAAGGAGATATTTATACTGCATGGCATGCCCAAGGAAATTGTATCTGATCGAGATACCAAATTCACTTCAATCTTTTGGAAATCCCTAATGGATGGTTTTGAGACAAAATTATTGTTCAACATGGTTGATCACCCTCAAACTGATGGATAGACAAAAATAGTGAACCAAATAGTAGAAGACATGCTACGGATGCATGTAATGCATCAACCTAAGAAGTTGGAAGAATACCTACCACTAGTAGAGTTTTCCTACAACAACGATTATTGGGAATCCTTGAAGATGAGCCCTTTTGAATCCCTCTATGGTAGACAGTGCAAGATCCCAATCAGTTGGAGTAACCCAGTGGACATAATTACAATCGGACTCAGCATGCTGAAAGAAATGGAATGGCAAGTGGTTCAGATAAGACAAAATCTGAAGATTTCTCAGGATAGACAAAAAAGTTACGCTGACAGAAATATAACTCCCAGAGAGTTCAAGACCGGAGACCATGTCTATCTCAGAGTTAGACCCAAGAAGAGTTCCCTGAGAATGGGAGCCCATGCCAAATTGGCACCTCGGTATTGTGGACCCTTTGAAGTCTTAGATAGAGTGGGACTTGTAGTCTATAGGCTAGAACTTCCTCCCACTGTAAAGGCATATAATGTTTTTCATGTTTCATTATTGAAGAAATATGTACATGATGCTAATCATATAATTGACTGGTCTGTGATCCAGGTGAAGTCGAAAGGAGAATTCCTGCCAGAACCCGAATGCATATTAGAAAGGAAGGAAAAATCACTTAGGAACCGACCCATTTCACATGTCAAGGTGCAATCGAAACACTTTGGCCCAAATGAGGCTACGTGGGAAATGGAGGATGCCATGAGACAGGAATATCCGATTTTTTTTACTCCTATACATACATGTCATATTGAAAGATAGAACATCGAGGACAATGTTCCTTTAAGGGGGAGGGAATTGTAACACCTTGTTTCCCCCAATCTGTAAATATAACTATATTGGCCAAGGAACTATGGAAAACCTAAAAGTGTGAATGTTTGATTTAATGGACCTTTGTACAAAAGGTCAATGAATGTAAATTTTGTTATTTTAATAGAAAATGGTTATGTGTTTCATGACTACTGAAAGAGGGGATGTGCTAAGAGAAAACCACGAATTCTATGAAAGGTGGTCGAGGGGACCCGAAATGGCTTTGTTAAAATCCACCGAGCCAATATCATGCTGGAATTAATTCCTCAGATCAAAACAACCCTCTGGCCCAAGAATGAATTACAGTCAGGATGGTAGGTGGGAAGACCTCCTCAAGAGTTAATGAGGGTATGGGGCCTACTACCAATCTGTAAGGCTTCCAGACCTGACCACAGACTGGGAATTCAAGCCACAGGAAACCTTGCTGAGGAAGGAAAGAAAGGAAATGTAATGGGTAGAGGAATACCTGCAGGAACAAAATGCAGAGACGAGAAAAAAAACTCTCGGGTCCGAGGAAGGATTGAAAGAGGAACAGTGAGTTATGATCACAAAAAATAGAGATTGAGCCAGGAAAAGGATATTAACCTTTGTCCTTATCTATTTTTGTATTGGGATAAGGAGAGAAACCTTCATCCCTAACTTCCATTGAGCTGGAAGTAAGAGATTGAACCTCAAAGCATCGTGGCTTATGCTGAGGGGTGGCCAATGCTAAATCCATTATGAGTGGCTGAGCCTATGGTTGGGTGGAAACGAGCACCCCTTTCAGTAGTCACATCACACTTTATGGTTCTGATAAGTGTTTTCTTGCCTTATGCTTTGAATTGTAAATAATGGATGCATGTGAGTATTTACATGTCTATAAAGGGTTCTTTCTTTGTATTAGATGATTAAGTTATGAGTATGCGTTCGTTCCCTTGAGAACCTATATTTTTTCTTGAATTTCCATACGTCCCAGTTTAATAACTCAAAGGTGCTTTCTTCTGGAATTTACATCATCGTTCTAGAGTCGGAGCAAGCCTCTGGGCATAGCTATCGTTCTGGTAAGCTCACAAGTTACATTTCCTTGATTCAAAGATTAAATCTCTGCGAGTTGGGAAGGTGTTCCCTTTAGACCAGTAGTCTAGGAGACTATGAACTTGCACCTATTCCCTTGACCAAAAACCCGACTAAGAGCGGGGATTATAGCCTAGGAGCTGTATGAATATCCACGTGACCTAGGTCTAGGAACCTTGGAGATCGAGGCTCCAAGATGTTAAATTACACAATAGTTAAGTTGAAACCCACAATCGCTATGAACCGTCGATCTATGAATGGAGATTGAGGTTGGGGAATCACTGTGGAGCACGAAGGTGAAAATATCATACACATTAGTTCACAGCCTGCAATTGACCCTTGTCGTTGATCTCAATGGGCTGGAAGATCAATGATCCCCGTTAGACTAGAATCGAGCGAGCACTTTCCAGATTACAGAGGTCGAAATCTCTGGTAAGGAGTACGCATGTTGGGGCCCCACAATTTCTGTGAACCATCGATCTTTGTTGACCTTCGATCTGATTTTGATGCAATCCTTGAAACGAAAGGAGCATGCAGGATGGAAAAATCTTCAAGGAGATCAAGCTCAGAAGAAATAGTGTTTTCAGGAGTGCAAACGAAATTCAGGAGACAAGCCCATAGGAGGAGCAAAGGTCAAATCCTTCAAGCACTTAGAAAATATTATAAGTCAGAGTAAGTCAGAATATCAGGAGGAGAATAAACAGTGGTTGTTGGATCACAATGCCAAGGATCGAACAATCAAGGTGCACGAACCTTAGAACTTGGCACATGTAGGAGAAGTGAACTTACCAAAGTTCTGAAGTCTCGAATTAATTTGAGGTTCTCCATCACCAGGAGCTAAATCTGGATCACCAGATCTAGAGGGATACGTGGTGATGGATCACAGACTCCAAAGGAATATGTTCAAGAGTTTTTAGTCAAAAGTTGAGATTCCCAAACCTCGAAGACCTGAAGTGAATTTGAACTGCCAGATCCAGAGGAACACGTGGCTACAGATCGTGGACTCTGGAGATATCTGTGCATGAGTTTTTAGTTGAGATATGAGTCTCCCAAAGTCCAAAGAGTCAGAGAGCCGAAGTAAATCTCAGTAATTAGATCACTTGAAGTAGGATCCTGATCGTCAATCTCCAGGAGATACATGTTATAAGTATATCAACATCTTTGGGAAATCTATTCGAGAGTTTTCAGTTGAGATTTGAGACTCCCGAAGGACGAAGAGCGGAAGAGCCGAAGCAGATCTCAATCGTTATATTATTCAAAGTGAATCTGGACTGTCTAATCCAGAAGGGATGTGGAATGAATCTGTGGGCTCTGGATAGAGTCTCAAAGTAATTCATAGCCATCAAATTAATAAGGGATGTGGTGTGAATCTGTGGACTCCAGATAAAGTCCCAAAGTAATTCATAGTCGTTAGATTAAGAAGGAACATGGCGTGAATATGTGGACTCTGGATAAAGTCCTGAAGTAATTCATTATTGTCAGATTAAGAAGGGAGGTGGCGTGAATCTGGGGACTCTCGGTAAAGTCCCAAAGTAATTCATAGTCATTAGATATATAGGAGACGTGGTGTATATATGTTAACTCCGGGTAAATACCTCAAGTAATCCTCGATCAGCAGATCCAGAGGACATGTGGGAGAGATTTGTGGACTCCGGGTAAAGACCCGAAGTAATCCTTGATCGTCAGATCAAGTGGACACACATTGGTGGATTATAGGCTTCAAATAAAATCCATTGGGAAAAAAGGGTGAAGTTTGAGATTTGAGATCTCAGAAGTCCAGAGACTCGAAGGAGATATCAATCGTTGATCCAGAAGAAGGCCACAAGACAATTGATCTAGTTGAAAGGTCAAACACCCAAAGTAGAAGGAGGGTCATTGATTTAGGAGGACAGGTGTCCACATATCGTCAACTCCAGAAGATGGATGTACGGAGGAAAGAAGGTTTTGAGATTTGAAAAGTTCAAAGTCTGGAATCACGAAGGAGATCACATCAGTTGATTTAGGAGGGGCAGATTTGGTCCATGGATTTGAAAAGGGAAGATCTAAATCATAGGTTCAGATAGTACCGTCAATATCGGGAGATCGACGGTCCTGTAGCATTGCGGGGATTGGAGGTGCACGAAATTTAAAAAGTTGAGAGCGGGCCACAATCCAAACCCCAGTTTTGGAGAAAGGAAATGAGGAGGCTTGAGGAGAATTGCAAGACAAAAAGTAGTTTGGTTTGAAACCTCCTTTGGTCGCACCCGCAATTGTGTGTTTGTGTGAGGTCATAAACCAAGGTCACATCCGAGGAGGGGCCTAGAGAAAAGGGGCTAACACCAACTTTGAGACTTCGCTGAAGTGCAAAGGAGAAGGTCACAGGTATCATAAGACCTACACTAGAAAATGCAAGGGCCTATGTTTGATTAAGAGGTGAGACTATCAAGGTCTCTAAGTTTTCTTTGACTTAGAGAATCAAAGAAGCTTGACCGCAAGGTTGGGATGAATCCCAGACTTCCCAAATTAGGAATCGTAGAGGGAAAATATATGTACCTATAAGGAGGACAATTTTTTTATTTATTCTCTCCCCATCATGGGTGTGTTACACTCTTCTTACAATTTGTCAGAATGGCCATGTTAGAAAATCGATCAACCACCATAAAAACAAATTTATTTCTCTGCTTGGTTGAAGCAAGGTCATACATGTAGTACATAGAGTAGGTAGAGGAGTGTACATGCATTTCTTCTTAATGGATAGTTTCATAATAGTGTGGGAAGTGCAATACCGAATGTACTTGTTGACTTATTATCAAAGTTTCATCAAATAGAAATCCTTCTATGGCACTACAATTGTCTTTTCCACACCAAAGTGTCTTTCCATCCAACTGTAGTGAGTTTCCCAAATAAGATTTTCCTGCTTGCTTGAAGGAACACATAGATGGCCCATATGGCATAAAAATCCATACTGAAGATGAAATTCAGTGACGGGCGTGTATGTACCCAACATATATTAAGTGGTATCAAAGTCAGGATCACTCTCATAGAGTTGGGGCCACCTAGAGGCCTCATGTTCATAGGAGTGGAACACCATGGTTAATGTTGTAGCTGGAGGTTGAATGAGGTGGTGAACGATGTAATTGGTGCTCCATGTCTTATGTTTGATGTTGAGATGAAAATTCTACAAGTATGTGGACCACTTTTGATGGTGGTCGTTCTCCTATTTACCTCGTGTTTGCATGAATTACAGAGTCTTTTGACTAGTGTGGATGAATGTCTTCTTCCAGAAAATGTAATGCTTCCATTGGTGACAAGATTGTACATTGGAATACATTTCTTTGTCATAAGTGGGGTTCTTACACATGAAATCTGATATCGTCTCATTATGATAGGCCATTAGATGACCATGCTGAGTGAGAATTACACCCACAACATAATCTAAGGCATCTGTCTCAATATCAAAATGTTGTTGTAGACCAGGTAATGAAAGAATCGAAGATGAGCACAAAAGATGTTTTAGATCATTTAACACTCTCTTTTGGAACTTTCCCCACATTAAATTTTGTTTTCCACCACCCTTGGTTAATTGTCTAAGGTCACATGTGATATGGGAGAATCCCAACACAAACCTACAATAGAAATTGACAAGTCCCAAGAAACTTTGAAGCTCAATTAGTGTGGTCTACGTTGGCCAAACAAAAATGTCCTAGATCTTAGATGGATCCACATGCACACCATCCTCATGAGAAATGTATCCTAGGTATTGAACCTTGTTCATGTCTGTTGGGCTCCGGATTTATAACATTTTCTTGCTGGTTCTTGAAGATATTGTTTACTCTCCTGAAGACTTTTGTTAAGCAAATGACATTCTTTCTGTGCTATTCATACTCTGTTACACATATATGTTCCATTATATACAGAAACCATGAAGTGCTTCCATAGAAATACAAATGGCTTGAAGAATTCAACTCTTATTGCAACAATAATCCTCTTCTGCGTAGAATAGCTGAACTTTGCAAGAGTGTAGGGTGTTGGTTTATAGAGGATAATACTTATGAATTATTTTATGATGGGTTGAAACATACTGTGTAGAGGCCCACATTATCAATGTATTCTCTTTTTTCTAAACCTTATGGTATGATGGGCTGGCAAAGTGGATAGATAGCATATCCTTCTGAAGTTAAGGGCCTTGGAGCACAACTTCTTCAATAATTGGACAAAAGCTTGCTCCGTATTCACTGGAGCTTGGTCCTGGGGAACCGTTTGTTTGAATCGTTGGAACAGTTGGCATCAAGCATTTAAATTCGTGCATAGCGCAAGGAAGGAAATCATGGCATGATTGACTTTGTGTAAAGCATTATCTTATCCTCGGTGATATTCTTAAAACCGTTTATAACTTCTAGGGCAAAGCCCCGGCGCGAGTCAGGAAAGCGTTATGTAACAGAGATGCAGCGTTATGTAACGATACGGAGATTTGAAGCGTGGTGTAACATTGCTAGAGAGAGCTAGAAACATTATGTAACACTGCCAGAGATCAGGCGATATGCCATGCTTTGCCAGAGATCTGAAAATGTGTCTCATTCCCCGGTGGTACTCATGAAACCGTTTTTGTAACTCCTTATTCACCTAGGGAAAAATCGCGTGCGAAGAGTGGGAGCGTTATGTAAAGGGATGCCATGCATTACCAGAGGGTTGGAAAAACATGAGGCTATGCTCGAGAAAAGAAATGATGTAGAGAGCCATGCGTGGGAGGATCTGAAATGTGATAGAGTTGTTATGCTCAGGAGATGATAGAGATGGAGCATAGGGTAGAATAATAGAGGAATGAGAGTCTCCAAGTACTGTATTGTTTTCATCTTTAATAAAATAGTTAGGGTTTTCATTAACACAATTTCTGTCTTGCCATTTTAGTTGTAGAGTTATTTATTTGCCGATTATGTGTTGATTTGAGAAACGGTGACTTGAAGATTTATGATGGAAATGAGTTGTCTATTCTTATTCTGATGAATTTCATATTTGGTTACCATCTTTATTGATTTACTTTCGGTGGTTTTGTCGTAGTGACATTCATTACAACCAAGGGTTTAGCATTATCTTTCCGCCAGTGATTTCATTTCTTCAGTTTTTCACATTTAGACTGCCTAACATTCAGGAACTAGTTTGATATCTCATGAGATAAAGAAGTTTCATTTGATTACAATAGGAAGTTTCATGGGATGGTTGCTTTGAGTTGTGTGGGTGATAAGTAGCAAGAACTTAAGCGTTTTTTGGTTTATCTTTACATGCATATCTGAAACGATTATCGGTTAGTACGAGGTAGTGCTGAGCAAAATTGACTCACGGTAGCTCTTTCTGCAAGTTTCTTTTAGTAGTTCATAGATTAGTTTGGCATCCTTTAAACCCCTCTTCAGCCCTGCATTTCTGATAAGCGTTCCTCCTAAGTCCTACTTCGGGTTGACAATTAAATGTTGATTACATGGTATATCTTTAGCACGACATTTTGGCCTTGTTGCAGTGAAATTACTAAAATGGATTGGAGAGTGGGCTCCGAACTTTTGCCAAGTAGATTTGATTGGAGGGTGTACATTTGATTGATTAGAAGTAATCTTCATTTCAGAGCAGAGTGCCTTTTTTTTTCAGCAGATGCCATTTCCTTTGAGCAGAGTTTTTGTTGCTTTGAGTTTACATAGAGCAAGTGTGTTTTCATTCTTTCGGTGGGAGGATATTTCATTTAGCAAATCTGCTTGATTACGTTTCAAGCAAGTGTGAGTTTGCAAATTAGTTTTCAAAATTGGTTATTTGGTGTGACTTGCAAAGTTTTTTTTAGCAAACCCCCTAAAACAAAGAAAAATCACAAAAATTGACTAATGGATTCAAGATTGAAGGAATGGAAGAAGAGATTGTTGCAAGAGCTTCGTGCATCTTGTAGGAACTTGAAGAGATCTCTGCGGCTCAAGAGATGGAGGAGGAAAAAATTGATTGATGGTTGCAATGAACACCTTTCGCGAACTTCGCAGAGAAAACGAGCAATTAGAAACTCAACAGCGAACATGGTATGTATAATCATATTGAACATTGGGTTCAATCTATTCTACAACCTTCATATGCTCTTCTTCTTCAACAAATCTTGGAAATCAAGCAACACTGGTTGCTTGATCAGCATGCCTTAGTAATTATACATCTATATCTTCTATCAAGGGCATGAATTCATTATTGATTACCTTAAAGGCGATAGCTACATTGGTTATTTACTTACATACTTAAAGAAATGTCTCTTTCTTTAGGTAGGTAGGTATAGGATAGTGAATAAAAGATAGCACCTTTGAATGGTTTATGTTTTCTGCAAATAAAGAGGACATCAACAACATTTATTCATATAGGTAGACCTGCACAAAAAAAGGAAGTATTCGGATGAACACTTTGCAGTTTTGGTACTCATGGGCAGTTTCATTAGTTTGGATTCACGAGAACAACCTATTCTTATTTCTATAAGCATCCAGCATAGAGGACAGCCCATCGGACTCATAACAACATAAGCTTTGGAAATAGAGACAAGAGCGAATTTGTGTTCTGCTACAGGCCTCTCGTTCTGTCACAATACTTACATTATGCAACAGAACCTGACAACATACATTTGAGCTCAATCTGGTTCTGAAAGTAACAATACTCTAAGGTATGAATTCTTCTTTGTTCTGAAAGGTAACAATACTCTAAGGTATGAGTTCTTCTTTGAATTTATTTATGTCATTAAATTTAAGGAAATTTTATTATGATTTATACTTATACTACTTGCTACATCCATATCCTTCCACCTTCAAAGCATCATCATCCAGTCATATCCATTTTCCTTTCCCTTTGTTTTCCATCATCATCTCGTACTTGTCCCTATATCTCATAAGTTCCCTATCCTCTGTTTTCCATCTAAACCATAGTCTCAGACCAATGAGGAGAAGAGGGACAGCATGAGCCAAATTATAATGCTCAACCACTGGTTAGTGATGTTCTTGTCCCCACAGAGTGTCAGGATGGATTCAAAGCATTTTCTAGCTACAGAAGGAATGATAATGACATATCTAGCCATCTTGGTTGTCTCTACTCTTGTATCTGATAGCCACATGAAAGTCCTTGACATTATTATAGATGATAGCAAAGTGGTGAGCACCTCAGATGTCTTGAATATATTGCAATATGTGGACAAAGATGCTATTGGTTTTGGAGTTGGGTTCAGTGTGAAAGCATTAGATGAGGAGCTTCTTCGACGAGGTCTTGTATTAAATGATGACTTACAAAGCGTGCTTGCAAAGCATGATGCTATAGCTTCAAAGTCTCCTTTACCACAACAACCTGTGATTTCCATCTTTCATACATCATCTGCCAGTGCCCCTTATGAGGAAGATGAGGCTGAAGATGATTTTGCACAATTGGCCCGCAGGTGATTACGCACAAAGAGCATTGATCAACAGGACAGTGCTGGACAAACTAACTTAGCTGGTCAACTAGATTTGCCTCCACTTGAAGATGTGGCAAACGAAAGTAGTAAAATAAGTGATCAGTTGGCTTTGCCAGAGCCTCCACAACCAATAAAGACTTCAAGTGTTCCTAATCATGAACAACAGCTACTCGATCTTTTGAGTGGCAACTTGAACAGTGACATGTCACCTCAAGCTCCAGTAACCCCACCTATTATTGCAAGAAACGAACACCACCCTGTATCATCTTCGATATCTCAGCAACAGTCAACATGGAATTCATATGCTTCAAACATATATCAACAACAGCCTTACTCTAATGGAAGCACGTATAACATGCAACCATTTTTCTTCTCATCAAGGTTATCAAACTTCACAGTATTACACGCCTTATTTAGCTCAGCAATATCAGAACACCCCTTGGAACCGTGGTTACTATGTTCAAAATAGTTATGTAGCACCTTGGGATACTAGATTCAAGCAACCTCAGAGTCCTCACCAGAATGTAGTGACACATGGCTCAAAGGGTTATAGCTCAGCATCTCAGGTATTGCCAGTATCATCTAGCTATCCACCTCCTCCATGGACTGCGGGCAGTTTGGAACCAGTTCCACAATCTATAAACTCTCAACAGAGAGC
>SNQJ01S0021326.1:360163-381657 GCA_010110895.2 Picea sitchensis
TCATGAGATAAAGAAGTTTCATTTGATTACAATAGGAAGTTTCATAGGATGGTTGTTGAGTTGTGTGGAGTGATAAGTAGCAAGAACTTAATTGTTTTCGGTTTATCTTTTACATGCATATACAGAACAGTACCGGTTAGTACCGAGTAGTACCGAGTAGTACAGAGCAAAGTTGGGTACAATAGCTCTTTCCAACGAGTTTCTTTTAGCAGTTTAGAGATTAGTTTGGCATCCTTTAAACCCCCTCTTCAGCCCTGCATTTCCTGTGTTGGTTCATCTAAGTCTACCTTCCCGAGTTGACAATTAAATGTTGATTTACATGGTATATCTGCAGCTCGACAATGTCGAAGGAGCATTTTTCCAAGTTAGCATATATATTGTGTTGTCATAGAGTGTGAAGGACGTATTGAGTATCTTGCAAGTATTATGCCCAAATATTATTGAAGATGAGAATATCATCCAGATATACCACCACAAAAGAATTGGTGAAAGGATGCAATATATCATCCAAAAACCTCTTGAAAGTGGTTGGGGAATTCATCAAACCAAAGGGCATGACCAACCATTCAAAAAGACCTTATTTGGACTTGAAAGCAGTCTTATATACATCGATCTGTTCTATTAGGACATGGCGGTATCCGAACTTCAGGTCAATCCTACTAAAGTACTTATCTCCTTTGAACTGGTAAAAAAGGTCGCCAATTCAAGAAATTGGGTACCAATTCCTAACTGTGATTTTGTTTAGAGCCCTGGAATCAATGGAGATTCATCAAGTCCAATCTTTTGGTTGTTCCCCTTTTCAAGCATCTCATAGATCTAGAGCTTGATTTCCTCATTTTTCATAAGAGAGAAATGATAAATTGGCCCATTGGGTAGAGGTGCATCGTGGGTTAGATCGACTGAATGCTTGACCTAAAAATGTAGAGGTACCTAGTGGGTGAGGAGAATATGTATTTGTATTCCTCCATGAATTTGTCCACCTGCTTCTTCTATGTGGAGAGGAACTATGTGGAATCCATGCACGTTCCCACTACCTTCTATTCACTTTAAGAGCGAATCATAAAGAAGACAAATTTCTTAATCTGGGAGATGACCTTCCTGCATTGCTTAGCGGAGATCAAAGAAATGACACTGGGCAGAGATACCTATGGTATGTTGTACAATTGTTTGCCCAACGTAATAATAACCCTACAAGGTCTAGATTCATATACAACATGATGTTTCCACAAGTAAGGTTGGAATAAAAGAACATCACAAATTTCAACAGGGGAAATATCACACAATACCTCATCCTTGAAGGGCTTAATTCCATAGGGAAGGAAACACTATTGGTTGATGTGAATATCTCTGCCTTGTCGGAGCCACCTGATGGTATAAGGTTGTGGATGTGGTGTTGTCGACAGTTCCAACTAATTGGAAACCTATGCTGAGACAAGTTTCTTTTGACTTCTTCTATCGACAATGAAGTGTAGTGAAGCACCCTTCACCCACATCTATGATTGAAAAAGGAGCTCACCTTCCTTTGGTTCTTAGAGTTCACTTGGTTTGAACTTTGTGGTATTATGATTCGGAAGCCACATTTGAATCTGAGGCTTTCAACTCGGCTAACATTGACTTCTTTAAGAAACATTCATCGTTTTTATGCCACGAGATTTTATGGAATTCACACTACTTTCCAATGTATTTCTTCATCTTCCCATTACCCTTGTTTGGTTTGTGGCTTGGACTAGTTCTCCTGCGATGTTCCATCCTACCACAATGTGGTCCATTTTGTATATTGGTCATCATAACTTCCAACACATTAATATTGTTCCTTAATAGCTTCACTGGAAGAACACCAAATGGGTACGGCTACAAATATTGTAGATTCCTCCATTGACTTTTTATGAGGGTAAGACTCCCACCAATCCTTGATATGGGGGATAACCTTGAGTGAAAAGGTGATATTGTATCTATCGAAACAATTGTGGAAAAAAAAATACTCTTCGAGGCGATTCAACCATTTATCTAGAGCATCTACATCTATTTGACCTTCAAATACATGAATATCAAAACTAACTTGTACCTAGAATGGGGCGACGTCTCCAAAGTGGTTGCTTGATGAAGATGCATTGGTTTTTAGTAGTTGTTAAATGATATAGGTACATTTATCCATCATCTGGTTCCTTTTTCGTACATGGGTTCCTAGAGTAATAGTTTGATAGGATCTCTTTCTCCATCATCTCTCTTTTCTTCTGGCATGGGAGGTCATCGGGGTCAGTGAGGACGGTCCTGCAAAGGCTCAAATTGTTCGAGTCCCAACTCCTTAAGACTTGACCTCCTCAGGGACATGCATAGATAAATAGGTAAAGACCATACAACTCTGATACCACTAATCTGGATTTATAAATGGGATGAAATGAAATATAGAGTTATAACAACAACACAAAGGTATAATCACTACTTCTTATGAACTGAAACCCAACTACAGTACATCGGTTGGTCGATGAAATTTCTTCGACACTCCAAAAAAAACGTGGTTACCAGTTTCTTCAGTGTATCTTGGTTGGATAATCTAATGAACATATTATCATCGTATATCTGACACCGTGTCATCATTATACCAACATTCCTAAGGACCAAAACCTTGTCGAAATCAATCATTATTTTCATCACATATGTGTCGGAACTCTGACGTAACTACACGTTGAATATCTTTCAAAGAAACAAGATATCTGCCGTATTTTTCTCATATTGTGTTTCATATATCCGATGAACATGTAGGTCGAATAACCAACATACAAAAAGAATATATGATGAAGGCTCCATACCTCTGATGGATATGTTTGTATAATAGTGCGCCAGATGTATGACGCAAAGGTACATCAAATGTACGACATCCAAACAACATATCCAATGGAGGTTCCAAACCTCTGATGGATATGTCTGTCTGACAATGCCTCAGATATTTGATGAGCCAGTACGTCGAATATCCAACAGTGAAACAACATATCCAATAGAGGTGCCATACCTGCAACGGATAGGTTCTTTGGATGGTTCATCGGATATACGACGAACCTGAATATATTAAAAAAAATAATGAGATTAATGGCTAGTAACTTTTGTGTTCCTATTGACAAGTTAGAACCCTAATATTTTTTCCACCCAAGTTATTATCTCTGCAAGGAGTTCAATAGTAATATTGGCCAAAAAAAAAATTCCAATCCCTTGTACTCTAGAACTTGTGCCTAGGAAATAATTTGAAGAAATTCTACAATATTTGTATCATGCAAGGCCTATCCAATTCTTCAACCACCTAGAATGCAAGTAAAAAATATTTTATTAGTGGAAATAGTGGAATTTACCACTGAATCCTTACCCAAACATCGATCAAAAACTATTTTCACTATTTCTCTATTAATAACACATTGCAACTCCGTGAAGTTTCTACCTAACATGTGAAAAGCTAGATATACAAAACAAGAGTGAAAAATTGGGTGTATACATTTTTTGCTATTAGACCAATATTACTTAGTGCTAATCCAACCTTTTATGAAATAAATTTGTGGATACATGATATTCTCACAACCATTCATTATTTTTATTTATTTTGAAAACCCAATACAGAAGTAGGCTTCCAATTGGACACAAGCGTGTCATGTTTGACTTGAAGGAGTTTAGAGATTCACAAGTCCATGAAAGTTGGATTTACGTTAAGGAAGTTCAACCAGAATTTGTCTAAGTATGGGAATACATATTGTGCCCAAGGTGTGGAATAATGTAGAAGAATAAGTCACATGGAATACACATTGCAATGATTAATCCATGCTAATGATTGAATTCATAGAAAATGAAATGTTGTAGATGTAATAATATTTTGGTCACGTAGTCTAGCATTGCAACCTATTTGCATGTGAGAAAATTTTGTCATGCTAATATTTTTTTTGTGCTACCTCATAGAAATTCACAACTAGATTAGTTCTAAGAATGTTGGTGCAATTGGACAACTCAATGGATTGGTGCATGAAATATAAAAAATCATGACATGTATTCTACAAATTTGTCTCACACTTTTCTCTAAATTTATGTAAAATAATGCAAAGTATGGAATATAAATAAATGGGATAATGGGGTCAGAACATGGTTCCAAACCACTTCGTATACCATGCAAAAAAATTTGTTTTCCTATGAGAAATATAAATGCAATATTTTCAGATTATTTGGACCAAGGAAGGATCTTCGTGAATATAATATGGTCCAAAGAAATAAATCAAAATCTTATGCCCTAACATATGATTTAAGTAAGCATGGGCCATCCATAGGGCCCAATCTGCCACACATTCCCTCTAGAGTGGATATTTGATTTATGAGTGGGATATAACAATATTTCCATGTTTTTTCCACTATAAATGGGTCTTGGTGCCTTAACTATCGTTAATGTTCCAAACGTAACTTATTAGTCTATGAATTATTCTTTTAGGTCTCGGGGTAGCATAAACATGATCCCAAATCACCACACATTCCTTATAACTGAATCTTTTGTCGATGAGTGGCATATGGGCCCAAATTTGAGATGTTATACATTAAGGATAAGTCCAAGGGCCCTAACCATTGTTTATAGCATGGAAATTCCGGTCTCACATGGTTCATTTTCCAAACAAAGGAACAATTGAGGAGTTATTTATGGTTCTTTAATTGACACTTGCAAAAATTTCAGGATGTGTCTAGATTTGAAATCACCCTGAAAAAAAATGCCCAGATTTATAAAATGATAAGTATGATCCCATATATGCAAATATTCTATCCATTGGTAAAATATTGAATTCAAGCTACTATGTGGAATTCCAAATAAAATAAGATAGAGTTTGTATGTAATATTTGGAAATTTGTTTTGTAAAGGTTATCATGCAAATCTCATGAATCGTAATCTCCAAATAATAGTAGTTTGTTATGCCTAACCCAACTATTCATGGAATCCATTAATTAGTCCTTGAATTAGATTGAGTGGATATTATATAAATTAGGTAGAAACGATAGGGAGGGGGATTGTGTTTTATCATTGTAATAGAGCATCCAATTCTATGTTTATTATCGATCCAATCATTGGAGTTGTGCTATCTCCAGATGATGTATCTTTGAGAATTATTTAAATGCAATAATATGATGGTACTCTTGAGAATTGGTTCAGACATGAGTTATTCAGGATCTTGTATTTGTCTAGGCAGTGTGATGCCTATTGGGAGGGCCGACCAACTCGGCCCATGACTACTCTATTATATTACCCTGTAATGTAATTCAATGTAGTCTATTTTTAGATTTCAACAATAGCTTGTTTGTCCTACATTTGTAACCAGATTGTAGTGTGTTTCATTACTTGCTTCGTCTTTTATTCCTTCGATAAATTATTATTGTGTTTGTGTACAGAACGTGACTGTCCATTGAATTAATAAATTGATTGCAGATCTGTCACATTACAAATATGCTCTCCTTTCCTCATGCCTCTAGGTCAACCTAATCTCTTCACGCTTAAAACTCTTTGTCCTCAATCTAACGCTGCAATGAGTCTATATCTATGTCATATACATAGGGTTTATTACCATATTGTTTTGTTTCAACACTGTTATGTATTTTAAAACATACGTGACATATTTGTCCCTCAGGTATCCCAAAAATTCCTTGACTTCCCATGGTATGCTGACGTTATTTATGTGTTGAGAAATTTGTAGGCTCCTCCTGAATTGAGAAAAACCAAGGCCATGTTTTTTAAACTAAAAGAAGAAAAAATTTGTATTTTAAATCAATCTTTGTATTGGAAGGTTCGGGGAGGAATCTGGTTGAGTTGTTTGTTGGAGGGATAAGTAGAAAAAACCATTAGAGAGTTTCATAAATGTTATTGTGGAGGGAACCATTATTGGAAAACCATTGTGAAGAAGATATTGAGGGCGGGTTTCTATTGGTATAGAATTTTTTCTTACGTTTACAAAGAAGTTTCAAGTTGTCATGAATGCCAAATTTTTTATGGGAAGAGAAAACCACAGCCTTTGCCTTTGAAGCCTATCTCTTTCAAATCACCTTTTAGACAATGTGGCCTTGATTTCATAGGAGAAATTCATCCATAGTCCTTAGCACAACACAAGTGGATACTGATAGCCACATATTACTTCACCAAGTGGCTTGAAGTAGTTCCCACAAGGTAAGCCACATATACTGTTATCATTCATTATTTGGAGAACAATGTTTTGTCTAGGTTGGTTGTCCGATCAAAATCATCACAGACAATGCAACAACAATTAAGTCAAAAAAGATGGAAATTTTTTGCAGTGATTATAATATAACTCTTGGCCATTCCACAACTTATTACCCTCAAGGTAATGGGTTGGCTAAGTCATCCAATAAGAGTTTGACCAGAATGATCAAAAGACTATTTATTGCAAGATAACAAAAGGGATTGGCACAATAAGCTTATCCATGCACTATGGGTTGACAGGATCACTACTAAAGGGTCTATTGCTACTTCACCCTTCCAGATTGTGTATGGAACAAAGACAGTTTTTCCTAATTCATTAGGATTGCCAGTGATGAGATTGTTATAGGAGCAAGATGTTGAACCAGATTCCACTCAAAGGAGGACAAATGAACTAATATTCCACTCAAAGGAGGACAAATGAACTAATCAATGTCCAACAGACTAGAGAGAAATCCTTCAACAACTCTCAACCACACCAAGACAGGATTAAAAAGGTTTTTGACAAGCATACTAAGGAAGATGATTTCAAAGTGGGGGATTTGGTGTTGAAATCGGATGCTAGGAATGAAGAGAGAGGAAATCATGGGAAATTTGACCATATGTGGCTGGGACGTTTCAAAATTGTGGCATACCATGGAAATAATGCCTATATGTTACAACACCATAATGGAGATCTTGTTGGTGGAGGACCTATAAATGGTAGGTTTCTCAAACATTATCTCGCTTAAATGAATTTTCACCCTTCCCATTTCATTGTATATAACCATTTTTTTTTTTAGTTGAAGCACTTGAAATCAAATCAATATAAATCGAAGTTTGAAGCAAAGGCCCTAAGTTATGTTGAGTATACTTTGAGTTATGTGAACGAAGTTTTGTGAATAAGATGTTGATCGATTTAGTTGCATGAGTGAAATAAAGCCCAATGGGAAGGCACTTGGTCTGTCATTATTTTCTACCTCGCTGGGACAATAACATCCCCAGTTGGATCCCATGTTAGTCACCATTAAATGTTTTTATGTGAAATCAAGATTCCAAATCTAGTGAGACACTAAATTGGTTTGGAAGCTTGATAAACTAGGGAAGGGGCTAAATCTGGCAGGGAAAGGCTAAATCTAATAGGAGCACTAAGTTTATGGGCCCTGATACGGCGTGCATCGTGAACTCTCAATATCGACATCCAAGGATGATTTTGGGGGCAGAAACTACGCGAAGGTTAATTTCAGAGAGCAGGCCGAAATTTAAACCATGGTTTTAATTCAGGGATACATGGTGCCACCAAGTGCATTTTAGGGTGAAAAGCGGGTTGCCCCAAACCAATTCCTCATGCCCGCAAAATTTGGAAAAGTATAAAAGGGAATTTGTTATTTATTTTATTATTATTTTGAACACTGGATCGTTTGAAACTTGGCTCGACCACCCTCGTTCAACTGCAACTCAATAGTACGTTGATTTCATGCTATTTTTTCTCTTTTCAAGGTATTTTTCATCGCAACCATGGATCTTATCATAACTTCAGTAATAGAACAATATCTTGTGGTGAATGAAGAAGACCTAATTTCTTGAGATTCAGATGTTTTTGATACCGAAATCACCCTTTCACCCATCTTTGTGTCCAGAAGTAACCTGTATGATAAAGTGGAAAGTGTATACCATTCCTTGAAGCAGTCCAGGCAACCATATTCCCTTATGTTGTTGAAATCGCTTTCCCTTTTCCTCAATTTATAGGTTGGTGTGTCAAACAATATTCACATGAAGAAAGAGTCGTCATGAATAAACAAGGATCTGAGGTTATGTGTAGGGTAGAGAGTCTGTCAATTCGAGATTCCATCAATATAATAGAGTCTTTCTCCGCAATGCCTGAACCTTTCAATGAAGAAAAGATAATTAGGGTATATAGAGAATGTCCATTGGAGGTCCAAGATCTATTTTTACAGACAATTTTCAAACCGGAACATTTTTCAGAGGGTCTTTCTTTGCCAATGAATGTGAGTATTATGGTTATTGAAGTCCAATGGGTTTGTTCCCTTTTGAGTCGAGTTTTAGGTCTAGACAATGAAAAACATGTAATAGAAGTCATGCTCGGTTTCCTTTTGAAATTTTTTAATTCAAAGTTTGGTTTTTCATTCCACATCAGTTTTGATCAATTCATAGTTGATAATATCCATAAATAGCTAGTGAATTTTCTCTCTCTAAGGCATTTCAGATATTGCACCTATTTTCTGAATATTTTCTTGGAAAGGTAATAAGAAATAATTTCCTGAAGCAACATTTATATCAACTGAATGTAAAATTATTACATTTCTTATCTTCATAAACAATGTCATGTCCATAGTTTACAATTTGATTTTCAACACCAACCTACCTAGAGTTTTGGATGACATGAGGAGCTATCTACAACCAAATACAAAGAACAGAGTGGGGGATTGGGTACTATTCATGCACTCAACAATAGTCTAGGTTTATGGTTCTAATGAATCCCCCTATCTATTGCCTATTTTTTCGACCCCCAAAATCTTTTCCCTTGAATTCATCAAGAAGAGAATTATATTTGAGAAAAATAATTTCCTGAAGTTGTGCAAAGCCTCCAACCTCAACTTCCCTTGTATCATTGGCCCCTTCATTGTCAAAATTAGATCATTCTTATCTTAGATTCAAACAAAGCTCAAAGAGTTTGGTTTTTCACAACTACAGGGAAGAAGATATGATCCACACCAAACCATATCCAAGAGAACATTGATGAACAAACAAGCCCCTTATGAGCATGAACGAGTTGAGGGTTTTGATAAGCTCGCAAATATAGAAGACTGTGCTGATATGGAAGCAATATTGCAACCAACTTAAACACAACATGTGGAGGCAACCCTGCAACAAAATCAAACACAACAAGCTTCTCAGAAACTCATATTCAAAGTTCCTAAGATGAGTGTTTATAGCAAGATAAGTAGTTCATAGGCCATGGAAACCAGTGATCAGAAGACTTATCCTAAGAAGATGAAGATTTCACAGTCTCCAATGATAGTGAGTTTGGAGGAGGAAGAGCCCAGAGAACAAGTAAATCTAGATATGTTGGAAAATGGCACTAGCACTGTATAGGTTGAAAAGGAAAGAAAATTGCAAAGTGAAGGCAGCTCAAGAACCTTTAGTAGCAAGAAACACATCTTTGACAAAACATCTGGAGAAACTTATCAATCTAAATAAGATTTAGAAAAACATTATGCTCAGAAGGGAAGCATAGCTCTGGGTGAGATGAGGGATTTAATCCCTGAAGTGGAAAATATTACTTATCACAAATCTTCTTTATTCACAGTAATGGATGTTGAAAAGAGGACCTTTAACATTGTAGTTGCAGATGAAGACTAAGAATATGAGATAAAGATAAGGTATGACAACATCAGTGCTCCAGACAAGGTCAAATTCCATAATAATACTAGTGATATGTTGTATTATGATTACCTGAGTTTAATCTTGAAGAATTCAAAGTTGTCATCTTATGCAATGAAATTGGAAGGGCAGTTGAGGCAAGAAAAATCATCTAGAAGAGATTGGCAGACTCAAGTCAAGAGGTTGGAATTTAAAGGCCCCCAAGGGGTGAAATCCTCATTGGATGAAAAATAAAAATTAATTCAGAGCTTGAAGAAGAAATTAAAAATTTATTTTACAGAGCATCCACAAACAACATAATTGGTTGCTCTAGAATAAGAAAATGAAACACTTCATCAATAGGCACTGGACTACAAGGATAGGGAATTGCAGCTAGAACAAGAAAATGTGAAGTGGTCACAAGAGCAGACATAATTGCTAAACAGAGTTTTAGTTGTACCTCTTGCTGCAGAAGCTTGGCCAAAAATTGAAGGAAATTTCTAGGCTATGTCACAAGTTAGCCTCAAAGAGGGAGAAATCAAAGGGATAAAAGTAAGCATAGAGAAATTGAAGCAGGAGATGCATACAAAGGATGAAAGAATGTCTCAATTTCAAAAGGAAAATGAAGTCTTGTAGAAAAGGATAGATAAGTTGAAGACGAGATTAAGAGGCAAACGCATGTTGCAGGGGGGCAATCATATCATCTGAGACTCTATAGTTGTTGAATATTCCAAGTTCAGAGTGTTTTGAATTTCATTAATTATAAAGAAAGCATATCCATCACATCTAGAACCAGGTGCATTGTTCTGAATAAGACTTTAGCAAATAAACCATTAGAATAGGCCCAAAACACCATAACTATACTCAAATCCATTCCTAGTGCAGACCTTCATACTATTGAAGTTAAAAACATAATTGCATTGATTATATGGGCGAGGAGGGTTATTGCTAAACATAACCTGTTGAAATTAGTCAAAACCAAGGCAACACAGATGGAGAAAAGTGTGCAAGAGTTCAAGGAATTGTTTATCAAAGGCCTCCCACCATTTTTTATTGGAAAAGGAAAATTGTATGATCAGGAAGAATACAATGCTCGCCTCACTCAGTGCAAAATGAATGACTCCAAGTTCAAAACCCTGGAGGAAAATCTAAAAGGAGCCACATTAGTTGAGCATCTGATTACAGACTTTGATATTTTGAATCAGTTCAAAGTAGTCAAACTTGGACTACCATAATGTCATATGCTTCCTGAATTGACCTGGAGATCCTGATCAAAGAAATGATAGATTATGATATCCCTTCTGACTTGCAATGGAAGGAGATAGTACGACTGGGTAAGACAAAGTGCAATTTTCCAGGTTCTGTAGATGGCGTCTAGATGTCACTGAAGATGGTAGATCGCGTGGAAGACCAGAGCAGAACAAGTGGTGAAGAAATAAACTAAAACTCCAGAAGAGCCAGAATCTGGATCATGGAACATTTTCTTGCTAATTATTGTAATCGGTTTCAAACCGAAACCATCCCTTGTAATTATTGTAATTGGTTTCAAAACTGAAATGTTTCATTTTAATCATTGTAATCGGTTTCAAACCAAAGGAACTCAACTTGTATAAATATTAGGAGTTCCATATGTATTATAGTTTGGCAGAAGTGCAATGGTACGATTTTAGCTATTCGGAAATTGAATGTAATTTTCTAAAGCTAAATAGAATACACATGCAGAAGTCTTGAAGTTTCCATGAAAATATTCTAATGGTGGTTATCTGAGTTTTGTCTCCTCTTTTTGTATGTATTTCCTGTATTTATGATTTCATTTTCACTGTCTTCTGTATAAATTGGATAGCCAAAGGCCCAGAATTCATCTTGTGATGCTCTCAGCTGAAGCAATTTAAACTATGTTAAGTACTTCCTAACTAATTCAAAATTCATTTATTTAATGTTATGATACAATTATATCTTTTTCCTTTCTTCTTACACTCTGCAAATTTACAATTTATAACTCAAATTTATTGCCTCATTTAGTCTTTATCCTCTTGAGAGTTCTATCGACCAGTCAGTGCTTCCATTTGTTTCAGAAGTTTGAATCCATAGCCCTAAGTCTCCCTCCTCTTCCTTTCCAACAAAATTATAAAAACCCTTCAAAACAACAAAACCTATCCATTGATTGTTAAAGAAAATTCATCCATTCAATACCAAGTGACAGGAGAGAGCCCTCTCTGAGTTGAGCATGCTAGTACCCATCTCTAAAGTCGGTTTGTAGGTTACCTCTGTCGTTTCAAAGTGCTAACATGCGTATTCCAAATAAAACATAGTAAGATCCCACTCTCCTTCTTTAAATATCTCAAATTAAACTCCAGTCTAAGCAACTTTTCAAATTAATTAAACTAAATTACTAACTTACATAAATTTCAATTTTAACTTAATTTAAAAAAAAAACATTTACATCTTAATTTATTTTTAAATACCATTCAAAATATTAATTATACATCAAATCCTTCCTCTAAATCTTTTTTTCTCAATTTTTCATTGTCATCAACTTAACATCTATCAAAATATTAATTATATTTCAAATCATTCCTCTAAATCTCATCTTAATTTTCCATTACCATCAACCTAATATATATCAAAATATACTTATGTAAAATCATTCTTTTAATTCTATTTTCTCAATAGTCCATTATGGTCAAACTAATGTATCAAAATATTAATTGTATGTCAAATCATACATGGTTTTTTACAATCGAGAAAGCCTCCAAATTTACATATATTTATTTATTAGAATGTAAATGGTGTATACTCCTTAAATTAAAAGAACTAATAAAACAATAAAGTGAAGACTAATATTTAAAAAAAAAAATTGAAACTGAAACTAATAACTAAATGAAGGAGAATTTAAAATAATGGAAGAAAGAGTAATTAATGTTTGAAATATTTTTTTAATTCAAAGATATTTTTGGTTTTCTAATTCTAATGGCATAAATGTTTTTTTTAAGTTAAGATATTTGATCATATATATTTGTTTGTTGAAATGTAAATGCAGTAAATTATATTTAAATATTTTTGGTTTGAGATTGAATTTAGTTTGGATGGTTATAAGGAATTTGTTTTCTTCTTATCAAGATTTAATTTTCATAAATAACATGAATAATATTCATAATGAATTTGTTGTAATGATTTCTAGTTTATATATATTGAAAATTTGATTTTAATTCAAAACTGAATCGCAAAGCAACTGCTTTTTTTGGAAAAAAAATAAAAAAATTTCATGACAATTAAAAAAATTAAGTATGATGGTGATTAAGAAAAACTTATAAAGTATTCCCCTGAAATGGTCGAATTATATATATATTTACCAAAAAAAATAAAAAAAAATAATAACTTCGAAATTTCTACTGCTTGTCGTGCGAGCTTTTAGGGTGGTCAAGATAAAGAATTTGATTCGTGTGAATTCATTTACTGTTATCACAATTCTCAAACATATCATTGTTACCGACCTTAGATCTTCACGATATTCTTTCACCTAAGAGAGATCTCGCCTTTTCGATTTTCTTTGGTTTATGAAAAGGAACGAAGAAACTTGAGCCATAGTGCTACTACTCTCATGGACTTCGGCCGTCTGTGTTCGACAGTTCATCGTCACATTTCACGGTAAAAAAATACAATGGTCGCCCGCTAGGCCAGCTCGTGATTTAGTCGTCCTAAATGTAAAATTTGTTGGGACGACCCGTATTGGTTTTAGTTCATGAATACTGCTCCAATATTGCTTTGTCTAAACAGTCCTCATCTCTGATAAGAGGTTGGTCAGAATTAGTTTATGTTTCATTGAAACCAGCTATACAACAAATTTTTAAATAACAACCACAGAGACAAGACTATGGTCTTATGTTCTCAAACCCACTGAATTACAACCACGGAGACAAGACTATGGTGTTATGTTCTCAAACCCACTGGGTTGGGATCAAACTAAATAGATGAGAAATCTGTTTAAAATGATGGATAGAACGATGACCTAGTATCTCATCTTCAATGATAAATTTTACTTTTGATGATGAGTTAATACCGATCATTTTTCCCCAGATATTAGCAGCATGCAAACACTGTGATAAAAACAATACGATAGAAAATTATGTTATAGGAAAAGGGACTCAAAAGTAAAGTAATGGTTTGGAAAGATGTCGTTCCTTTCATTTATCATCCGAATGAGGGTTTTATTTCACATGCATATGGTGGTAGTAGTGGTTGAATCATGTGAGATATGAAGAAGGGTTTTATTTAACAAGCATATGAAGGTGGTGGTGGAGGAATTCTCAAGGTATGAGTAGTATTTGATAAAAAGTTAGAGTCTACAACTTTGACATCATGTTTAAGAACTCACAACCTATTTATGTGTTCTCATATACGTCCTTTCCCTCTCTCCTTAACGTGGATATTTGTACCATGAGGACATTGAGAGGTTATAGTATTTACACCACGAGGTACCCTAATAGTATTTACACCAAGAGGTGCCCTAGAAGTCATTGTTGAATGTTGTGTGTTCTCTTGCATATATATGTGAACTAAGAGGTAGTTTCTTGCTACGATAAGAGTATCCCATAATCAATAAGTTCAAGTGTATGTGTTTGATGACCTTTGTATGGACCTCATATGTGAACCAAGAGGTAATTCCTTGCTAAGATAAGAGTATGCCATAATCAATACCTGTAAGTTCAAGTATATGTGTTTGATGACTTTTGTATGGACCTCTTTCAAAATGAGTGCTTAATACATACATGTGGCCATGAAATGGATGAGACAAGGAGCCACTAGACAAAGTATTAAAATTTCAATTATGAAGAGACCATTTTACCATAATAATGGAAAGATGGACTTCGATAGAGACCTAGAATGAATTAAATGCATACACCATGCAAAATAACAAAATGCAAAGCAATATACAAGCATGGAACAACAAGATTTCATGGAAAACAAATGACCTTGACCATATTTAAATATAATCACATATAACATGCAAAATAAATATATTTCAATGACAAAAAACGCTATTAAATTTTAGATTCATAAATATAGAAAAGACAATTATCTTTTGATAGAAGATAGTTTAAAAAACTAGTTTCTTACAAGCAATTTTTCACCCAACCATTGGCATCCAAGGTATATACCACCCCAACCCAAAATATGAGGTGACCAAGGTGAAGGAACCAAGCTACATGGTTCTAACTCAATCAATGCAATTCATTTTCTCTCATGGTTCAACAAATATATTCATTACAAATCACTAGACATCTAATCCAACCATCAAACAACCATGACACTCTTTTTCACTACTCTACTCAAGATAAGGCCTCCTAAACATAGGGGAGACTTTCATCCCATGTGCATGGATGCTTGGAGTTGTACATGTACAAGATATGCATGATCATCTGATTGATGACCTTTGTCTAGCAATCGGTTTGGGGTTGGAAGGAAGTGGATTTGGCGAGATTAGTGTCCAATAGTGACCAGAGGATCGACTAAAATGTTCTGAGGAACCTACTATCCCAATCTGAGATGATGGTTTGCGATATCCCCAAATGTTCCCATACTCATTTGAAGAAGAGCTTCGTAGTGGCCTTTGTTGTGATACTCTTCTTATGAACTGTCAGAATGGCCATGTTAGAAAATCGATCAACCACCATAAAAACACATTCATTTCCCTACTTGGTTGAAGGAAGGTCAAACATGTAGTCCATAGAAATGGATTCCGAGGGCCTGCCAGGAGTAGGTAGAGGAGTGTACATGCCTTTCGTCTTAATGGCTAGTTTGGGAATAGTGTAGGCAGTGCAAGACAGAATGTCTTTAAAGTTTCATCCAATAGAAATACTTCTATGGCACTCCCACTGCCTTTTCCAAACCAAAGTGTCTTGCCATCCAACTGTAGTGAACTTCACAAATAAGATTTTCCCTCTTACTTGAAGGAACACATAGATGGCCCAGATGGCATAACAATCCATATTGAAGATGAAATTGAGTGACGGGCATGTTTGTACCCAACATCTAGTAAGTGGTATCGAAGTCAGGATCACTCTCATAGAGTTGGAAGCACCTGGAGGCCTCATGTCCGTAGAAGTGGAACTCCATGGCTAGTGTTGTAACTGGAGGTTGACTAAGACGTTCAACGATGTAATTGGTGCTCCCTGTCTTATGTTTGATGTTGAGATGAAATTTCTACAAGTATGTGGACCAGTTTTGATGCTGGTCGTTCTCCAATTTACCTTGTGT
Source organism: Picea sitchensis (assembly GCA_010110895.2). Lineage (NCBI taxonomy): Eukaryota > Viridiplantae > Streptophyta > Pinopsida > Pinales > Pinaceae > Picea > Picea sitchensis. The sequence continues at coordinate 376,008 of SNQJ01S0021326.1, forward strand.
TTTCATGAACTACAGAGGATTTTGACCAATGTGAATGAACGTCTTCTTCCATAGAATGTAATGCTTCCATTGGCGATAAGATTGTACATTGGAATACATTTCTTTGTCATAAGTGGGGTTATTACGGATGACATATGATAGTGTCTCACTATGATAGGCCACTAGATGACCATGATGAGTGAAAATTTCACCCACAACATAATCTAAGGCATTTGTCTCAATATCAAAAATATGTTGTAGATCAGGTAATGAGAGCATCGAGGATGAGCACAAGCGATGTTTTAGATCATTGAACACTCTCTATTGCAAATTTCCCCACATGAAATTTTATTTTCCACCACCCTTGGTCACTTGTCTAAGGGCCCATGCGATATGGGAGAATCCCAACACAAACCTGTGATAGAAATTGAAAATTCCCAAGAAACTTCAAATCTCAGTTAGTGTGGTATGGGCTGGCCAATAAAAAATAGTGTAGATCTTGGATGTATCCACATGCACACCATGATAATCAAGAATGTAGCCTAGGTATTGGACCTTGTTCATGTCGAAGGAGCATTTTTTCATGTTAGCATGCAATTAGTGTTGTCGCGGAGTGTGAAGGACTTATTGAATATGCTGCAAGTATTATCCTCAAATATTATTGAAGATGAGGATATCATCCAAATATAACACCATAAAAGAATTGGTGAAAGGACACAAAATATCATCCATAAACCTCATGAAAGTGGTTGGGGCATTCGTCAAACCAAAGGGCATGACCAACCATTCAAAAATACCTTCTTTGGACTTGAAAGTAGTCTTCCATACATCAATCTGTTCTATTGGGACCTGGTGGTAGACGAACTTCAAATCAATCATACTAAAGTACTTATCTCCCTTGAGCTACTCAAAGATGTCATCAATTCAGGAAATTGGGTACCAATTCCTGACAGTGATTTTGATTAGGGACTTGTAATCAATGGAGACTCATCAGGTCCTATCTTTCATATGTTCCTCTTTTCAAGAAGATCTTGGATATCAAGCTTGATTTCCTCATTTTTCATAAGATAGCAACGATAAATGGGCCCATTCGGTAGAGGTGCATCGAGGGTAAAATTGATTGAATGCTTGGCCTGACTGTGTAGAGGTACCCTTGTGGGTGAGGAGAATATATCTTTGTATTCCTCCACAACCTTATCCACCTGCTTCTTCTAAATGGAGAGGCACTATGTGGAGGCCATGCACATGCCCACTACCTTCTATTTACTTTAAGAGTGAATCATAAAGAAGACAAGTTTCCTAGTTTGGGAGATTACCTTCCTACATTTCTTAGTGGAGATCAAAGAAATGGCATTAGGTAGACCTACCTCTGGTATCCTATACAATTGTTTTCCCAAAGTAATAATAACACTACGAGGTCTAGATTCATATACAACATGAGGTTTACACAAGTAAGGTTGCCATAAAAGAACATCACAAACTTCAAGAGAAGAAATATCATAGAATACCTCATCCTTTAAGGGCTTGATTCCATAGGGAAGGTGACATTGTTTCCTGACGCGAAGATCTCTCCCTTAGCAGAGCCACCCTATGATATAAATTTATGGATGTAGTGTTGTCGACATTTCCAACCAAATGGAAACCTATGCTAAGATGGGGTTATTTTGACTTCCTCTATTGATAATGAAGTGTAGTGAAGCACCCTTCACCCACATCTATGATTGGAAAAGGTGCTCACCTTCCTTTTGTTCTTAGAGTTCACTTGGTTGGACCTTTGTGGTAGAGACGGTGGCACTGGGTTTCACATCAATTATCTTCTTCCCCTTGTCTAGTTCATATTATGATTCAGAAGCCACATTTGACTCTGAGGCTTTCATCTTGGCCACCATTGACTACTTTGAGAAACATTCATCATTTTTATGCCAAGGGATTTTATGGAATTCACACTACTTTCCAATGTCTTTCTTCGTCTTCCCATTAACATTATTTGGTTTTTTTCTTGGAATGGTTGTCCTGCAGTGGTCCATCCTCGCTCTATCCTTTGTCCCGTGTGTTGGGGCTTCCTTTTCCCAACTTTTGTTGTGAGGAATTCACAGATCCAAATTCTCACTTCTTCTATTTAAGTTTTTTCTCAATTTTGACAACATATCAATAAGCCATGCCCAGTGATGAGATGTCCAAAAACTCCATTTATATTTGGATGTATCGATGTAGACCGTTGTATTACTTGAGCACCATGTGTCATTTAGACAATTTTATACCCAAATTGGTGTAGAAGGTATTGAAGACATTTGTTAACTCTGACAGTCTTTGGTCCATTTCCTGCCACACCATGGTCCATTTTGTATATTGGTCATCGCAACTTACAATAGGTTAGTATTGTTCCTTAATAAAATCCATGAAAGAACCCCAAATGGGTACGACTACAAATATTGTAGATTCCTCCATGGCCTTTTTCTCATAGTAAGTCTCCCACCAACCCCTGACATGGGGGAATAACCTTAAGGAGTGAAAAGGTGATATTTTCTCTAGCGAAAAAATTATGGAAAAAAAACATCTATTGACCTTCAAATATAGGAATATCAAAACTAACTTGTACCTTGAAGGGGTGGACATATCCAAAGTGGTTTCTTAATGAAGATCCATTTGTTTTTGGTAGTTGTTAAATGATATGTGAAATTTATCCATCATCTGGTTCCTTTGTTGTATAGGGGTTCCTAGAGTAATAGTTTGATAGGATCTCTTTCGCCATCGTATCTCTTTTCTTCCACCGTCGGAGGTCAATGGGGTTAGCAAGGATGGTCCTTCAAAGGCTCAAATAGTTCAATTACCAACTTTTTATGCCCTGACCTCCTCAGGGACATGCATAGAGAAACAAGTAAAGAGAATACCACTCTGATACCACTAATCTATATTTATAAATGGAATGGAATGAAATATAGAGTTATAACAAAAACACAAAGGTACAGTCACTAGTTCTTATGAACTGAAATTCGACAACAGTACATCGATTGGTCGATGACACTTCGTTGACACTCTGAAGAAACGTGGTTACCAGTTTATTTGGTATATCTTGGTCAGATAACCTAGCGAACATATTATCGTCGGATATATGACACTGTGTCGTCGATATAACAACATTCCAAAGGACCAAAACCTCATCGAAATCAATCATTATTTTCAGCACATATGCATCGAAAGTTCATCGTAACTACACGTCAGATATCTAACAAAGAAACAAGATATACGACGTATGTTTGTCAGATTATGTGTCATATATCTAAAGAACATATAGGTCGAATAGCCGACATACAAAAAAAATATCCGATGAAGGCTCCATACCTCTGATGGATATGTCTGTTAGATAGTGCATCGGATATATAACGCAAAGGTACATTAGATGTTCGACATCCAAACAACATATCCGATGGAGGTTCCATACCTCCGATGGATATGTCTGTCGAACAGTGCCTCAGATATCCGATGAAACAGTACGTCAAATATCCAACAGCAAAACAAAATATCCAATGGAGGTGCATTACCTCCAACGGATATGTTTGTTGGATGGTTCATCGGATATCCGACAAACCTGAATATATTAAAAAAAAATGAGATTAATGGCCCATAATTTTCTATTCCTATTGACGATTTAGAACCCTAATATTTTTTTCACCCAGGTTATTATCTCAACAAGGAGTTCAATAGTAATTTGGGCCAAGACAAAATTTCCAATCCCTTGTACTCTAGAACTTGTGCCTAGGAAAGAATTTGAAGAAATCCTACTCTCTATATCATGCAAGGCCTATCCAATTCTTCAACCACCTAGAATGCAAGTAAAAAATGTTCTATTAGTGGAAATAGTGGAATTTACTAGTGAATCCTTACCCAAGAATTGATGAAAAACTATTTTCATTATTTCGCTACGAATAACACATTGCAATTCCGTGAAGTTTCTACCTAAAATGTGACAAGATAATTGTACAAATTACAAAACAAGAGTGCAAAATTGGGTGTATACATTTTTTGCTATTAGACCAATATTGCTTAGTGCTAATCCAACCTTCAATGAAATAAATTTGTGGATACACGATATTCTCACAACCATTCATTATTTTTATTTATTTTGAAAACCAAATACATAAGTAGGCTTCCACTTGGACACAAGAGTGTCATGTTTGACTTGAAGGAGTTTAGCGATTGACAAGTCCATGAAAGTTGGAGTCGCGTTAAGGAAGTTCAACTAGAATTTGTCTAAGTAGGGGCATACATATTGATAATTGTGCCCAAGGTGTGGAATAATGTAGAAGGCTAAGTCACATCGAATACACATAGCAATGATCAATCCATGCTAGTGATTGAAGTCATACAAAATGATGTGGTGTAGATGTGATAATATTCCGGTCATGTAGTCTAGCATTGCAACCTATTTTCATGTGAGGAAATTTGGTCATTCTATTATTTTTTTTGCTACCTCTTAGAAATTCACAACTAGATTAGTTTAAAGCATGTTAGTGCAATTGGACAACTCAATGGATTGGTGCATGAAATACAAAAAAATCATGACATGTTGTCTTCTACAACTTTGTCTCATACTTTTCTCTAAATTTATATACTAGCAACAACCACTTTTATGTAAAAAGTGGTTGATATATGTCGATCGGCGCCATTAATTTTAAAATGTGGAATATGACATTGATCGGCATATATTAACCACTTTTTATATAAAAGTGGTTGTTGCTAGTTTACGACCGACATGGCTGAAGCAACCATTAATAAATTAATACATTTTAGATATAATAAATAATTAATAATTAATTGTCTTTAATATAATTTATTCAATTATTATAAGTAATTACTTAATTGTTAATAAATAATTAATTATTTTTTAATTATTAATTGATATTAATAATAAATAAAATATCAATTAATAATTGATTATAAAGTATAAATTAATTAATAAGAAATAAAATACTACATAACAAAATAATAAAGTAAATAATAATAATAAAGTAAAACTAAACTAAAGACATTTAAAAAAACAAAGTAATAATGTAACATATTAATTAATTAATTTAATATATTAATAAAGCATAAATAGATTGTTACTAATAATAATAAAGTAATATATTAATCCATATTTTTTGTTGTTTTGTTGACTTTAGAAAAGATTTTGACATGGTTCCTTGGAAAAAACTTTGGAATAGGTTGAAAGAGATAAAAGTGTCTCTTGAGTTGAGGGTTGCTGCAATAAGGATATATGAGAACGTTATTGCTAAGTTTAAAAACACTGAGGGATGGTCAAAAGAGATTAACTACAATATCATAGTCAAACAAGGTTGTCCCTTGTCCCTTACCCTTTTTAGCATATACATTGACAAGTTAGAAGAATGCTTGGAAAAAGTAGGTTGTGTCGGCACTAATCTCACTGGTATAGTCATCAATCTTATTCTTTATGTCGATGATATCGTTCTTATGGAAAGGAGTCCCCATGATCTTGAAAACCAACCAAGAATCCTCAAGGATTTTTGCTCCAATATGGGTATGACTGTTAATATTGATAAGACTAAGGTCATGATTATTAAATCCAATAAGATCTTTTATGATACCTTTGTATATGAAAACAACAACTTGGAGGAAGTGACTTCATACAAATATCTTGGAATTGATATTC